>KE153405.1:0-60344 GCA_000411095.1 Aethionema arabicum
TATGAATTATGATGGCGCTTATAACAGCTTATGACAATTCGCGATTTAATCCCACATAAACCCTAATCGCCGAATCAACAAAAAATCAGCGATCCCACTAGATATTGACTCTCAAAATCCAAAACTCAGGTACAAAATCGTCATTTCCAACAAATCCAAACATATTCAAACAGATCTGAACAGATCCGAAAACCCAAAACCCAGGAAAACCAAAACCGAGAAAAAAAAACCTTTTTAACCATTCCACTTTCATGAACAAACCCAAAGCTCGAAAATACAGATCTGAAAACTCACACCATCGTCGTCTTAGGCGGCAAAGTTCTCCTCCTCCCACGCCGTCATCGTGAAATCGCTCATCTCTTTCAAATAGAAACCCTAGAAATCACCCCTCTCTCTCAAATGTAATGCTTCAGCCGCCAACGAAAAGTAAAAATCTTACCCAACAATAATTTCTATTAGGTTAAAATAGAAGGGCAAAAAGGTAACTTCCCATTTTTCCCATGTGTATTTAACACATATTGACATTGCTTTGTTTAAAATTGCCAAAAACACATTCAGCTGTGTATTTATGCAAAATTCTCTTTTAAAAAATCGTGCGTAGAACGTGATATATAAAATAACATAGCCCGCCATTTATTTTATTAAAAATTTGGTCTATTTTTGGTAAAAAAATTGTTGGACCAACCCGTTAGTCGAAAATTCGATAGGAATTATTTTTCTTGTAAAGAAAAAAATTGAAATCTATTTGGATAATTTATTTTTATATATTTATTTCAAAATTATATAAATAAAAAAAATTAGAAAATTAAAACTATTGTGAGACGAATCTAATCTTGAAATTAGCATTGCTGAGTTCTCTCGGTTTTACCGATCAGTTTCTTCAGCTCTTAAGTATGGTGACCTTGGAAATTAGTAAATAAGTTTGTTTAAGAAAATATAAATTGGCTATAAGAAAGACACGCATGGTATGCCACGTTTCTACGTTGATCATGATGATAATATATAATAATGTAAGGTGATATCAGGGTCTAAATATTATAAAAGTTTAATAATATAAAACTAATTAGTTAGTCACAATGTTAAGTAAAAATAGATGCACACATCCGCCTATAAATATTTAATTAGATAACTCACTTTTCTATCATCCAATAATAACTCAAAAATCATGCAAACTCCTATTTCTTACTTCCTTGTAACCGTTTTCCTGGTCGCGACCACCTGGTCCGTCCGAGCTCAGGTTTCAGACATAGACGGTCAGATCATATCGACCGGAAGTTACTATGTCCTTCCCTTCGTCCGCGGCCAAGGAGGCGGCGTAACTCTCGCCGGACGTGGTGGCAATCCTTGCCCACTCGATGTAGTCCAAGAATCTTCCGAAACCGAGAACGGTCTTCCCGTAGAGTTCTCTAACTGGAGGACAACACTTCCGGTCGTTCCTCTAAACCAAGATCTCAACATAGAGATCAAGACAGATGCCACGGTCTGTATGCAACCAACATATTGGATGGTCCAAAACGATGAGAAGTCGTTCTTGACGACCGGTCAAATATCTTTTAGTAGTTCTTTCCAAATCGAGAAAACAGACGATGAAAACGTTTACAAGATTGTGTTTTGTCCCACGGGGTCGTCGTCTTGTATCGATGTGGGGATATATGTTGATGAAAACGGAGTTCGACGTTTGGCTTTAGACTTTGGTAACGCGTTTTTGGTTCAGTTCAAGAAGGCTAAAGAGGATCAAGTGATCGAGACTGTGTTGTCCAAGAACATGTAAGAGAGAGAGAGAGAGAAAGAGAAAGCTTTTGCTTTTACTTAATAATGTAATAAATAAAATTGTCTCTCTTTTGAAATACAAATTTCCATCTTAATTAATGATCACACGGCCTAGAAACAATTTATAAATTGACATATATTTTTCAACTTGAAAATGTATGTAAGCAAATGTCACGTTGGATCTTTACGTGAAATTATTTTTGAATCATCAAATGGTTTAATTTTGATAATTGAATTTAAAATTACCTAAACTTAAACTACAATATTAAATTTCAAATCAAACTAAACTAAGTCGAAAACAAAACTGAAAATGTAGTAGGATAAATTCATTTTATTTCAAATTATTCAAATAAAAAAACTTAAGAAATTAAAAAACTAAATTGTGATGAAACTTTTGTGATTTGTTAAATGTTTGAGATATGTAATAATTGTTTTTGTGGTGTAGATGGTTTATATGAAATAAAAGCATGTGGTTATTATTAATTGATATTTGGGTTAAATTAATAATTTTAAAATCTTGGGGTGAATTTAGGGGAATAGAGAGAGTATATGCTAATTTTTAAAAGCGCCAAAACATATGGTTAATATTACTTGATTATTGGGTTAAATTGATAATTTTTAAAACCTTGGGGTGAATTACGAAAAATAGGGAAAGTAGATGCTAGTTGTTATAAGCGCCAAAACTACGTTTTATTACACATCGGACGGAGAGAGTCACTGCGGCGGGAGATGGGAGAGGAGGGAGGGAGCGATGGAGAAGAGACGGTGGAGGAGAGGCGAAGAATGGATGGTTACGGTGGAGAGGTGGTAGTTGTGGGTGGATTTTCGGATTTGGAGTCAGAATCCGAATCGGATTTGGCCGCGGCGGAGATTATGATTGTATGGGCTATTCAGGGTCCAACGTCCTTTACCCCCAACGCCTTCGTTGCTCAGTCTTCTCTTCAGTTGCGTGTCGACGCTTGTGGTCACTCACTCTCTATTCTTCAGTCGCCTTGTTCACTGGTAACTCTGTTGTCTCTTCTCTGTTAGTCAAATTTTGCGGATTTAGGGTTTGATAACATCAATTAGGGATTACTAGTGATTCTTCTGGTTAATTTACGGCCTTCCGGATCGATATTTAGCCCAAAAGGGTTGCAGAAGATAAGGTGTTTGTGTAAATGCCATCACTTAACTTCTTATGATTGTCATTAGTAGATGCTTTAATGTATTGAACTTAGCTTAACATTGAATTGAAGAAAGTAGTGAATATTATAATTCTTGCACTGATCATGTAATTGAATGGGATGTTGTGTATGTGAAGAACACGCCTGGAGTAACTGGGTCAGTGATGTGGGACAGTGGCGTGGTTCTTGGCAAGTTTTTAGAACATGCTGTTGACTCTAAGGACCTTTCTCTTGAAGGCAAGAAAATCATTGAGTTAGGGTCTGGTTGTGGCTTAGTTGGGTGAGTAAAAACCGCTGTCTTGGAAATTACTTTAACACTGTGGACTGTGTGAAACATTTAGTGTGTTCTTGTTTTGTTCTTTTAGTTGTGTTGCAGCACTCTTGGGAGGCAATGTTGTACTCACTGATCTTCCAGATAGACTGAGACTACTCAAGAAGAACATTGAAACCAATTTGCAATGCGGGAACTTGCTAGGCTCTGCTTCGGTGCAAGAACTTGTTTGGGGAGATGATCCAGATCTAGATTTGATTGAACCACTTCCTGATTTCGGTATCCACCTGGTTTCATTTCATCTCATCTCATGCCCTTTTGATTTATACACAATCTCACTAACATAACCACACTACATTTCCCTTTTTCTTGCAGTGTTAGGCTCAGATGTTATCTACAGTGAAGAAGCTGTTCATCATTTGGTCAAAACACTTTTACAACTTTGCGGTGAAAAAACTACGATCTTCCTAGCTGGAGAACTACGAAATGGTGAATTATCTATGTGTTTTTTCACAAACTAGTAACAAGAACTTAGCGGTTTGACATGAAGATGGTGTCTAATCTTTACTTATTCCTTTTTCAGATGCTGTTCTTGAGTATTTCTTAGAATCTGCGTTGAAAGATTTTGCAATCGGGCGTGTGGAACAAACACAGTGGCATCCAGATTATTGCAGCCGTAGAGTAGTGGTTTACGTTCTAGAGAAGAAGAAGAGAAGGCTTGATGTTATCTCTTCGCTTAATCAGTCTTGTTAGCCATTGAAGTTGTTATTGTTGTAGTTTAGTGTTTTGAAAATATCCAACTTTCAAATTACAGTAAAATTATAATTTTTTTTTTTTGTAAACAGGATACTAACAAAAAGATAAATCTATTAGCGAATACATCGAGATCTACGAATTTAATTTATCTTTTTAAATTTTTAAATTTTCGATATTATCATTATCCTCGAAAGACTTGCTAACAAGGCTAATAATACAAGATTTGCTCCTTATATTAACATTAATATATATTAAGATAAAGAAACGGCTTTAATTAAGAATTTTCTATGTGTTTGTTGAGTCGGCAACCATATCCTTAGGTATATAATATAGCCACTTATTAAATTTTAAAACATTATCTTATTAGCACTTAATCACACGATTCAAAGACTACTTCTTGAGTTACAAAAATTTAATAAATATGTTGTGTTTCAAAAAATATAATTTGAGTATAAGAAAGGCACGTACATGGCACGTTTCTACGTTGATAAAATTGATCATAATATATATATAAATATGTAACATCAGGTTCGCAAGGTGATGTAATAATATTTCTACACATGGACCCGTCTATAAATACGAATCACATCGACTCATTTTTCATCATCTAATTCTCATAACTCAAAAAATCATGAAAACTCCTATTTCCTACTTCCTTCTTCCACTAACAGTTTTCTTAGTCGCGACCACCTGGTCGGCTCAAGCACAGGTTTCAGACATAGACGGTGAGATCATATTAAGCGGAAGTTACTATGTACTTCCCTTAATTCGCGGCCAAGGAGGCGGCGTAACTCTCGCCGGACTTGGTGAAAACCCATGCCCACTCAGTATAGTCCAAGAAGCTTCTGAAACCGAATTAGGCCTTCCCGTAAAGTTCTCTAACTGGATGTCTAAAGTTGGATTCGTTCCTCTAAACGAAAATCTCAACATAGAAACTGATGCAAAAGCCAACATCTGTATGCAACCAACATATTGGTGGGTCCAGCTAAACAGCATCGATTGGATCCAGTTCTTGAAAACCGGTCCGAAACCAGAAGGGAATCGACAAGATTCGTCGGCTAGTTTTTTCCAAATCAAGAAAACTTATAAACAAAAAGTTTACAAGATTATGTATTGTCCTGAAGATTTTTCAGGTGATGGTAAAGGTAGTAAACCGGTTTGTTGGAATGTGGGGATACATGTTGATGATGATGGAGTTCGACGTTTGGCTTTGAACAATAAACCCTTCTTTGTTCAGTTTAAAAAGGCTAAATCCATCGAGAGTGTTTTGTCCAAGAACATGTAATCGAGAGAATAATAATTAAGAAGTCTTGTACTTTGACTTAATAATAAGATAATCAATAAAATATCTCTTTTTTTAAAATAAAATTTAGGGGATTTGCAAAAATGTCATCGTTCAAGTCTTTCTTGCAAAAATATTCTAATCATGCATTTTTGCAAAAATATCCTAACATTATACCTATCATTATAAGTGGTATACCCTCACACTTTATAAAAAAAATGTAAAAATGTATTCAATTATGGCATTTTGCATAATTGATTTTTAGAAAATTTCCTCATTCAAACATTTTTCTGTAAAAATATCATAACAATAGACTTAAGGGTATAATTAGTAAACCCTACAAAAAGAGCATATTTGCAAAAAATGCTTGAATTAAGGTATCTTAAGTAATTCCTCTAAAATTTATGGGATTTTAAAAAATACCATAATTCAACACAATTTTGGTCCGATTGATTTCATTGTTGCTTGTATCAATATGGGTTTGGAGATTGATGGATTTGGGGTTAGAAGTTTGGTACTAAGTAATGATCAAGAGAAAGCTCTTGGTGTTAAGTTTCGAAAGGCTTTAATTTTGATGATTCTAACTCAAATTCTAATCTTAATTTTTCTAAGTCTGGTTTTATAATTTGTTCCATTTTGAAGTGTAATGAAACTTTTGTGATTTGTTAAATGTTTTAGATATGTATTAATAACTTGTTTTGTTGTGTAGCTAACAATAGATGGTTTATATGAAATAAAAACATATGGTTGTTAATTATTATTGTTTGATTGTGGGTTAAATTGATAATTTTTAAAATGTTGGGGTAAAGTAGAAGAAATAGGGAAAGTAGATGACTGTCATTAGTTTTGCTTTGATTATGGACTTGAATGGGATGTTGTATGTGAAGATCTGGACCTTAAACTAACATTATATATGTATATACACATATAAAATTGGCTTAACTTGAGAATCTTATGTGTTTACTCGAGAAGCGTATACTTTGGTATATATAACCATTTATTATAATTTAAATCTTGATCTTATCTACGAGTTCTCACACGTTTTAAAGACCACATCATCATAATTTTAAAAGATTAAATAAATTTTGTTTATTTGAGAAAATAAAAATGGCCTAGAAGAGAGAGACGCACATGGCACGTTTCTATCTTGTTCATCTTCTCTCAATTATAAACTTTAATATAAGCTAATTAATAGTATTTCACAAGGTAATTAAAGTAATCTGCCATTAAGCTGTCCAAACTCTATTAGCTATCACTTTCTTATTTTTCATCTTCAGATAACTTGAAAATTATATATTTTCTCCGTATTTTTTATAAGTTGTTTTAACATTTTTTTATTTGGTTCAATTGATTAGGTGTTTTAAATCTTTTATATATTTTTTATTTACCAAATTATGTTTGTATTTATCAAAAAAAAAAAAGTACTAAATGATTAGAAATAAAAATCTGATTTTAACAGTCTTATTAAATAGTATGCATCATTATTAAAACTTTATATAATATAATTTTCAGTTTAATATGTAAATCATTTGTTTTAGTGTTATTTATTACTTAGTTATCACTAATTTACTTTTTTCTTTTAAATTAAAATCTAGATTTCTCTAAATTAACACTCGGATATTTTTTCAATAATTTTATTTCCAAAATTTATACTGTATTAATTTTTGAAAATAATTGTTCACACATCCGTGTATAAATACTGATCCCATTAACTCATTTTTCATCACTCAAAAAAATCATGAAGACTCGTATGTCTTATTTCCTTCTTGCACTAACCGCTCTTTCGGTCGCGACCACCGTGTCCGCCCAAGGTCCGGTTTTAGACATGGACGGTGACGTCATATTCACCGGAAGTTACTATGTCGTTCCCTTCGGCACAAACCAAGGCGGCGGCGTAACTCTCCACACAAGCCCCCACGTACCATGTTTTGGTGATATAGTCCAAGAATCTTCCACAACAAACGAGGGGCTTCCCGTAAAGTTCTCTAATTGGAACTCAAAAGTTGGAATCGTTCCCTTAAACTCAAGTCTTAACATAGAAACTGAGGTTGTGGTCTCGGAGTGTACGCAAGCAACATATTGGTGGCTCGAGTGGCTCGTCCCAGAAGAAGAAGAGCCGCGGACGGAGGTCCCTATGTACTTGACGACCGGCCCCGATCCAAAAGAGTATCAAGGAGATTATGTGGACTTGAGTTTTTTTCAAATCGAGGAAGCGAGTGATGGTAAAAATGTTTACAAGATTGTGTTTTGTCCTGGAAATGTGCCATCTAAGAGCTTAGTTAGTGAGCAGCCTTGTGGCGATATTACGATATTTGTTGATTATTTCCGCGTTCGGCGTTTGAGTTTCAACTATGGTGAACCGTTCTTGGTTCAGTTCAAGAAGGCTCAAGTCATCGAGAGTGTGTTGTCCAAGAACATGTGAGAGAGAAAGAGTCTAAATTAATTAAAGGTTTTTAAAATAAATTTCAATGTTATATTATCACACCATCTAAAGACTACTTTATAAGTTAAATGATCAATTGAATAAATTAATTATCTATTCTCAAAATATTATATTAATATTTCAATTATGATTTTGAAGCATGGAAATCGATAGCTAATATATTAAATCCGTTAAATTATTAACAAAATAATCACAATAGTAACTTAAAACAACAGCCGTATAATTACAAAAAACTAATTAGGTTATTATATTTTAAAAATTGGATTTAACGGATTTAATATCATAAATATTGATTTATCATATTTTTAAAATTGAAGATTTACTTAGTTACTTATGATAAACGATAAATTGAAAATTAAAATAGTTGTTTTGGGAACAAAGTCCTTTTGGGAAGTCCTTTTGGGAACAAAATTCCTACTCTAAAAGGAGTTGGATATGGAAAAGAATTATGAAACTAAAATTTCTTGCAGCTGATTTTCTGTTTTGCAGGATAAACTCAGGTGATCAAACGTTTATTTTGGATGGACAAATGGACGGAGACGGGGCCGTTGATCTCTCTTTGCGGCAGGAACAGCCCAGCGATCATTGGAATACCCATCACTTCCACCGTCAAACAAGCAGTTTCTAATGGCGCATGGAGATTACCTCGACGAACTACTCCGACCTCTACAAGACTAAGACAGCTCCTTCCACCAGCACCACCTCCTATGACATCAACGGCTTTTGATGAATACTTATGGAAGAGATCTTCGACGAATGCTTGCTCCTCTTTCTCTTCGAGCCATACTTGGAAGTTACTGCAGCCAACTCTCCCTACCGTTCCATGGGCAAAAGCTGTGTGGTTCTCCCTNGCCCAGCGATCATTGGAATACCCATCACTTCCACCGTCAAACAAGCAGTTTCTAATGGCGCATGGAGATTACCTCGACGAACTACTCCGACCTCTACAAGACTAAGACAGCTCCTTCCACCAGCACCACCTCCTATGACATCAACGGCTTTTGATGAATACTTATGGAAGAGATCTTCGACGAATGCTTGCTCCTCTTTCTCTTCGAGCCATACTTGGAAGTTACTGCAGCCAACTCTCCCTACCGTTCCATGGGCAAAAGCTGTGTGGTTCTCCCTAGCAATTCCCAAATATGCCTTCACTACATGGGTCGCTGCACGTCAAAGGCTGCCAACCAAAGATAGAATCCTCTCTTGGGGCATGAATGTTTCTCCGCATTGTTTGCTATGCCAAGTTGAACAGGAAACGGTTAGCCACTTATTTGTTAACTGCTGCTTTGTGAAGCAAATCTGGACTTGTATCTTAGGCCCAAGATTAGCACATGGTCAGGACTCTCTTCAAGCTCTCTTACTATGGACACTTGATCGACAACACTCAAGGCTCGATTCTAAGTTGATCCGACTCATATTGCAAGCTGTCATATACGAGATTTGGAAGGAAAGGAATGCAAGGCTTCATCAACAACAACAACATCGTCAGCCCTCAAATATCACTAAGGAAATCCTCACCGGTATTAAGAACAATTTGATCTCCCGTTCTCAACCCTCCACTAGTGCGACGAACCTACAGTTACTTGAGAGATGGTTTGGACGGTTCCACCAAACTCCCCAAGCTATAGCTACTCCCGTGACTACTTAATTAAATGTTTTCATTACTTATGTGGTGTGTTCACTCTCTGCTGTCATTACTACTGCTTTCTGTTTCTACTAATCACATGTATAACTCAGGTTGATACCTTCAATTTTTTGGATTAATGGATTTAACAGTTACCAAAAATATTACTTTCTTGGTGAAAGTAAAAAAGTTTTTAACCATTTTCTCTCAGTTAAAACAAATTTATTAAAAATCTTTTGTTTAAGATATATAAAATGCGTTTGAGAGAGGCACACCGCACACACATGCCATGTTGCTACGTTGATCATGCTCATAAATTCATAATGCGTAATAGTATGTAATATCATGTTCTGAATGTTAAAAGTTTAATATAAACTAATTAATTAGTCACAATGTAAAGAGACAATAATGTATCTAAAGATAGTAAATATAAAACATTTTGAAAATAATCTACCTAAATATATATTTTTTTCCAAGTTCCTTGTTCCAAAATAATTATAAAGGATTTACGACAATTAAGGCTCAACTAACTCTTTTTGATAAAATTAAGATACTCCAGCTAAATTTGAAATTACAATAAATATAATAAGCTACTTTTTTTTGTTTCAACTTCTGTATCAATCAAACCACGATGCTTGCAAAAAATAAATCTATTACATTGAGATCTACAGCTATAATTTAATGTCATAGTTTAATTTAATCACACGATTTAAAGACTCATTCATAAGTTCAAAAATTTAATAACTATTTAGAAGAAAGGCACGACATGGCCACCTTTCTACGTTGATCATGATCATGATCATGATCATATAGAATTCAATAATATTAACATATACAATTTTAAGAATCAATTGTTTACTCGGGAAGCATATACTTTGGTATATATAAACATTTATTAAAATTTAAATCTTGATCTTATCTACGAGTTCTCACACGTTTTTTTTACTGATTTACAAAAAAAAAAATTGCCTAGAAGAAAGAGATGCACATGGCACGTTTCTATCTTGTTCATCTTCTCTCAATTATAAAGTTTAAAATAAGTTAATTAATATTTCACAAGGTAATTAAACTAATTAATATAAGCACACATCCACCTATAAATACTGACTACATCAACTCATTTTTCATCATCCAATCATAACTCAAAACTCAAAAAAAAAAACATGAAAACTCCAATTTCTTACTTCCTTCTTGCACTAACCACTCTCTCCGTCGCAGCCACCGCGAACCCCACCGGACCGATTTTTGACACCGACGGTGACTTCATATCCTCTGGAAATTACTATATTGTCCCTTTCAACCGCGCCCGAGGAGGCGGCATAGCTATTTCCAAAACACATGACAATCCATGTCCATATAATATACTAGTCCAACTACCTCTAGGACTTGGCCTTCCCATTAAATTCTCTAATTGGAGGTCAAAAGTTATATTTGCTCCTTTAAATTCAAATCTCAACATAGAAACCGTCTTAGGGCCTAATATCTGTATGCAATCAACATCTTGGTGGGTTGATTTGTACGGTATTGATAGGAACTGGTTCTTGATGACTGGTCCAAATCCAGAAGGAGATGGAAAAGAATCAAGAAACAGTTTTTTTCAAATTGGGGAAACTGAAGATGAAGGTGTTTACAAGATTATGTATTGTCCTGGTGATATTGATGGTAATAGTAAAGGTAATAGGCCGGATTGTGGTAGCGTTGGGGTCTTAGTGGGGAAAAATGGGCTTCGGCGTTTGGCGATAAATGTGAGTAATCCACTTCTTGTTCAGTTTAAGAAGGCTAAGGAAGATAAAGTGATCGAGAGTGTTGTGTCTGAGATCGTTTAAGAGAGAGAGAGAGATCAAAGGCTTTTACTTTGATTTTTTAATAATGTAATCAATAAAATATCTCTCTTTTTTAATGAAATTTCGACTTTAATTTATCACATAGTCTAATAAGGACTACTATATAATAATATATGAGGTGAGACTATATGATAAAGAACTTAAAGTGTATATATAATACACACGTACACATAATAAATGTATTTGGACGATTAAAACTATATTATCAGGAGAGTCTAGTCTTGAAGAAAAATCACATTTCTACCGATTATAAATAAACAAAGAATATAAATAAACAAACACAGAAATGTGCGTGAAACGTGAAATATAAATAAACAACAGAATCATTAAGTGTATAATTACTTAATTATTTACATCTACTCATTATTCATATTTCTGTTTATCCAACAATCTTTAGAAAACATGATGACTCTTATATAATATATTGTTTGTTTTAATGCTTAGATTTTATTAAACAATTAGAAAACTAATAATAAAATATTGTTTTTGTTAAATTTTTGTGACTTTTATCCTTTTATCTTTTGGTATTATCACTATCCTCGAAAGACTTCCTCGCAAGGTCATTAACACGAGATCTGGACCTTATACATTATACAAAATAATAATATAATAAATGGTATAACTTAAGAACCCTAAGCATATATTTTGATACATATATATATATATATACATATCAATTTATTAAATTTAATCACACGATTAAAATACAACTTGATAAGTTATATAATTAAGAAAAAAATTGTTGTTTATTCAAATATAAATTGCCTATAAGAAAGATGTGTGCACATGCCATGTTTCTATGTTGATCATCATCTTAATCTTGTCCTAATTAAAGATAAATTCACACACCCGTCCATAAATACTGATAAAATCAACTCATTTTTCACTCATTTTTCACCGTGCAACTGATATTTAATTCATTACAAGTAGTTAAATAAATTTGCAAAGTTTTTGAACCACGGAAATCAATATCTACAATATTAAATCCGTTAAACTAAACCATTAGATTATTTAACAAAACAATCACGGTAATAATTTAAATCAACAACCATATAATTACAAAAACTAATTTCGGTTATTATATTTTAAAAATTGGATTTAACGTATTAGTAAATATCTCTTACTCCTAATTACATGTTTCTCTAAACGTTCAAACGATCCAACCTACTTCTTGGTGAAAAATAATTTAACATTTACTAAAAAAAACATAGTACATATCGATTTATCATATTTTAAAAAATTGGAGAGAGGCTCGCCGCACACACATGCCATGTTGCTACGTTGATCATGCTCATAAAATTATAATGTATAATAGTATGTAATATCATGTTCTCAATGTTAAAGTCTAATATAAACTAATTGGATTAGTCACAAATCACAATGTAAAGAGACAACAGTGTATCTCAACATAGTACATTCAAAACATTTAAAATAATCTACCTAAATATAATAATTTTTTTTCAAATTCCTTATTCCAAAATAATTATAAAGTATTTACGATAGTGCTCAACTAATTAACTCCTTTTGATAAAATTAAGACGTCCAGCTAAATTTGAAACTACAATAAATATAATGAGCTATTTTTTTGTTTCAACTTGTGCATCAATCAAACTACGAAGCTTACAAAAAAATAAATCTATTACATTGAGATCTACAACTTTAATTTAATGTCCATAGTTTAGTTTAATCACACGATTTAAAGACTCGCTAATAAGTTCAAAAATTTAATATGTATTTAGAAGAAAGGCATGACATGGCCACGTTTCTACGTTGATCATGATCATAAATTCATAATATAAAAATTAAAAAAAAAACTAGTATCATATACGTTGAGATCTACAAATTTATTTTTTCACTTCTACAAATTATTTTAAGATTTTTTTTTCCAATCTTTAGTATTATCATTATCCTCGAAAACCTTGCCAGCAAT
This sequence comes from Aethionema arabicum, assembly GCA_000411095.1. Lineage (NCBI taxonomy): Eukaryota > Viridiplantae > Streptophyta > Magnoliopsida > Brassicales > Brassicaceae > Aethionema > Aethionema arabicum. The sequence goes on from KE153405.1 coordinate 13,084, forward strand.
ACTACAAGATCTGGACCTAATACTAACATTATTTTTATATATTTATTACCATATAAAAAATGGATTAAAACTTAAGAATCCTATGTTTACTCGGGGAAACATATACTTTGGATATATACCCATACCCATTTATTAAATCTTTAATTTTTTTTTTTGAAAAAAGGTAATTCATTAATAAAGCCAATGTATCAAACATTTATTCGAGTTCTCACACGTTTTATTCAAACATTTGTTGATCTATTATTCGAGTTCTCACACGTTTTAAAGACAACTTCATGTTATTTTGAGGTCGTATCTATTATTCAGAGGTTGCCTGGATTCATTAAAGAGATGCACATGGCACGTTTCTATCGATCTTGTTCATCTTCTCTCAATTATAAATTTTAAAATAAGCTAATTAATCTTTCACAAGGTAAATTAAAATAATAAATACATGCACACACATCCACCTATAAATACTAACTACATCAACTCATTTTTCATCATCCAACAATTACTCAAAACTCAAAAAAAAAAACATGAAAACTCCAATTTCTTACTTCCTTCTTGCACTAACCACTCTCTCCGTCGCAGCCACCGCGATCCCCACCCGGAAGATTTACGACAGCGACGGTGACGTCATAACCTCTGATGGAAGTTACTATGTCATTCCTTACCACCGTAGTGACCCAGCAGGCGGCATAGCTATGGCCAAAACACATAACAATCCATGTCCATATGATACACTTATACAACTACCTTCCGGACTTGGCCTTCCCATAAAATTCTCTAATTGGGAGTCAAAAGATACATTCGTTCCTCTACATTCAAAACTTAACATACAAACCGTCCTAGGTCAAAATATTTGTATGCAATCAACATACTGGTGGATCGATACGCATGGTTCTGATAGGGACTGGTACTTGATGACTGGTCCCAATCCAGAATCAAGAAACAGTTTTTTTACAATTGTGGAAGCTGGATATGAATATGTTTACGCGATTACGTATTGTCCTGGAGATAATATTGATGGTAACGCTACGCCGAATTCATGTCCTATGCTTGGGATCGTAGTGGATAAAAACGGCGTTCGGCGTTTGGGGGTAAATGTTATGAAGACACGTGTGTTCAGGTTTAAGAAAGCTAAGAAGGATGAATTGATCGAGAGTGTGGTGTCCGAGATAATGTAAGAGACCAAAGAGATTAAAGGCTTTTACTTTGAGACTTAATCAATAAAATATCTCTCTTTTTTTAAATAAAATTTCGACTTTAATTTATCACATGGTCTAAACACTACTATCATATGAGATGAGACTATATAATAAAGAACTTAAAGTGTATATCTAATACACATGTTGAATGTATTTGGACGTTCTTTTCTGTTTCTATTTATTTCCAAAAAAAAATAATAGAAAAAAAATACAGATTAAAACTATATTATCAGGAGAATCTAATCTTGAAAAAAATAATCACATCTCTACCGATTATAAATAAACAAATAATTAAAAAAGAAATGTGCGTGAAACGTGAAATATAATAAACACCAGAATCATTACGTGTATAATTACTTAATTATTTACATTTACTCATGATGACTCTTATATATATTGTTTGTTTTGTTAAATGTTTGTGACTTTTATCTTTTGGTATTATCATTATCCTCGAAAGACTTATTCGCAAGGTCATTAACACGAGATCTGGACCTTATAATAACATTATACAAAATAATAATATAATAAATGGTATAAATTAAGAATCCTAAGCATATACTTTGATACATATATATATGTATATATACACAGTTTCAAATTTATTAAATTTAATTATATTATTCATAGTTCTCAGTAATAAAGGTTAATATAAAGTAATTAATAATTCACAAGGTAAATTAAAGATAAATGCACACACCCGTGTATAAATACTGATAAAATCAACTCATTTTTCACCGTCCAATTTCAATAATACCTCAAATTAAATCATGAAGACTTCTATTTCTTACTTCCTTTTTGCACTAACCGCTCTTTCGGTCGCGACCATCGGCTCCGGCCAAGGATCGGTTTTAGACATGGACGGTGACATCATATCCACCGGAAGTTACTATGTCCTTCCCTTCGTCAAAGGCCAAGGCGGCGGCGTAACTCTGGCCCCACACGCCGGAAACTTTCCATGTCCACTCAATATAGTCCAAGAATCTTCCGACAACGACAAGGGCCTTCCCGTAAAATTCTCTAATTGGGAGTCAAAAGTTGGATTCGTTCCTCTAAACTCAACTCTTAACATAGAAACCGATGTAGCTGCCACGATGTGTATGCAACCAACCTACTGGTGGGTCGATTGGATCATCATTGAAACCGAAAGGACACAGCTCCCTATACACTTGACGGCCGGTCCAAATCCAAAAGAATATGAAGGAGACTATTTGATTTGTAGCTTTTTCAAAATCGAGGAAACGAATGATAAAAATGTTTACAAGATTATGTTTTGTCCCGGAGATCTTCCAAGAAACAACAAAGTTAGTACTGAATCGTCTTGTGGTAATGTTGGGATCATTGTTGATCAATACCGCGTTCGGCGTTTGGGTTTTACGGACAGTAACCCGTTTTTGGTTCAGTTTAAGAAAGCTAAAGTGATCGAGAGTGTATTGTCTAAGAACATGTAAGAAAGAGAGAGAATGAGGCTTTTACTTTGACTTACTTAATGATTTAATCAATAAAATATCTCTATCTTTAAACAGAATTTAGATCTTAATTGATTATCGCACGATCTAAAGACTACTTTAGAAATTTACATATAAGCACATGCCATGTTTGGATCAAATTAATATATAATGAAACTTGTATATATTAAATAATTTATGTCATATACATAAATAATTTATGTTTTCGGCTCAATATATAAATTAGTTTTCAGCCCAAAATAGTTTAATTATGTTTTGGCCCAATATATAAATTTAGTTTTGAAGCCGAAATTATTTTTAACCCAAAATTGTTGTTAGGCCGAAAAATAGCCATTGGATTCGTTTTTCAGCCTTTTTTAAGCCCAAATATTATGTTATGGGCTGAAATATAATTTAGTTTTCATCCCAAAGTTGTTTTTAACCCAAAAATAAATATGTTTCGGCCTAATAGATTTAGCTCTCAGCACAAAATAATTATGTTATGGCTCAAAAGATAATCTCGTTTTCAGGCCAAAGTTGCTATTAGCCCAAAAACAATAATGTTATGCCCAATAGATAATTTAGTTTTCAGCTCAAACTTGGTTAAGCCCAAAATAATTATGCTATGGGCCAAAAGATATTTTAGTTTTCAAACCAAAATTGTTTTTAGCCCAAATAAATTATGTTTCGGCCTAATAGATAATTTAGCTTGGCCAACTAATCAATTTAGTAAGCTTCGTCGGAAACTGTGGCAGCAGCGGAGATTTGTCGAGAACACGAGTGTCGCTGGAGGCGCGTGACGTTCACGCGGCAGAGGAACATTGTTGGGTTTTTTTTGCAAGCAACTCTTCATCTCTTTGGTACATCCGCGTAACCAATATTGTAAAACTACATAAACACCCTCCTATTTCATCTATTAAAGGGGTAATATTGACTTTACAAAACTATACTACTAAAATTATTAAGAGCTTAAAAACTCTTAAGCTTGTGATTAAAAAATAATATATATCATGATTTTTAAAATATAAAGTTTTTAACAATTTTTATTTGAAAAAATAACATTTTTTATGTTATCTTAAATTATAAAAGGCAAAATTATATTTTTAACAACAATCTCTTACAATATATATAGATATATGTGTGTGTATATATGTATATAGTTTAGTTTATGTGTGTTAAATCTCTGTTGTTTACAATACATGATCCGGAATTAGAACTCAAATTGCTTGTAAATGCTGGGAAAAGGGCCCTAAATTTTGTTTATATTCTGCAAAAAGGGCCCTAAATTTTGCAAAAAGGCCTTAGTTTTGTTTATATTCTGCAAAAAGGGTCCTAAATTTTGTTAATATACCTTAGGGCCCAAGCCCAAGTTTCACTTGTTTGGGCCCAGGGCTGGGTCTTGCAAGGCCATTAATTGGATACATACACACCCATTTATTAGGAGTTATCACACGATTTTAAGAGTTATCACACGATTTCAAGACCACTTCCAAATCAAAATATTTAAAAAACGTTGTGCGTTAAAAAATTTACAAATTGCCTAGTAGAAAGGCATGCACATGCCACGTTCTTATCATAATCATCTTCTTAATACTAACTTTTAATATAAACAAATTAATAAAATATAACTAAATTAAATAATAAACGTCCACAACCGCCTATAAATACAGCTTAAAATCAACTCATTTTTTTCATCATCAAATCATGAACACTCCAATTTCTTACTTCCTTCTTGCACTAACCGCTCTTGCCGTCGCCACCACCGTGACGGCGATTAAACCGGTTTTAGACACTGACGGCGACGCCATTTTCACCGGAAGTTACTATATCCTTCCTTTCGTCCGTGGCCGCGGCGGCGGCGTAACACTCGCCAAACACAATAACGAACGATGTCCCACCGACATAGTTCAAGAATCTTCCGAAACAGAGGACGGTCTTCCCGTAAAATTCTCAAATTGGAGACTAAAAGTTTCATTTTTACCCCAAAACACAAACATTAACATCAAAACCGAAGTAGGCATGACGACTTGTATGCGATCAACTTACTGGTGGGTGGATATGTACACGACTGAAATGAAACACATGTTCTTGAAGGTCGGTCCAAAACCACAAGAATATGATGAAGATTCGTCGAATAGTTTCTTTCAAATCGAAGAAGTGGGAGATCAGAAGTATATTTACAAGATTAAGTTTTGTGGTGGAGATTATGAAGGTAAGAGGTCGTCTTGTGACAATGTGGGGATAGTTTCTGAGAGAAACAGCGTTCGGCGTTTGGCTGTAACAGATGGAAAAGCGTTCTTGGTTCAGTTCAAGAAGGCTAATGATAATGATGATTATGATGAGATCAAGAGTGTGTTGTCTAAGAACGTGTAAGAGAGAACAATGTGTGTGTGTTTTTTTTCACCTAATAATGTTATTATCAAATAACAATAATGTGTGTTTTTTTTTATAAAATTTTAATTTTCTATTATCACACCGTTTAAAGACTATTTTATAAGTTTTTTTAAAAGTTCACATTTTTTAAATTAAACTAATTAGAAAAAAAATATGTATGTGATATTTTATGTATTTTAAAAATTTGATTAAAACTTATTTCAACTTTAAATTTAACAAAATTGTTTAAATAGATATATATAAATGTGAGTTTTTTTTTCCGTATAAATGTGAATTATAGTTCATAATTTTATTTCTAAATATGTAATTGACAAACAATGTTCTGAAAAAAAAAACCGACAAAATAAATCCTACAAAAATTAGTTTGACTATTATGCCCTCCGTTAGTCATATGTTAAGGGTAACCACTACATATGACAAATAGAGGATACAATTTATCAAATCCAATTTTGAATGTTTATTTGCTAAAATTTTTATAAATGGCATTTTTTTAATTGCATATTTTGCAGTTTTTTTCCCGTAAATTTTTTACTTCGGCTCAAACATTACAGTACAAATTATATAATATGTTTTAAAATAATTTTTTTAAATTTTGTAAAACAATCATAATAAATGCCACGAGTAGTTCCACTCAGATACATTTTGTAATCCTATTGTGTGCCAACATTATTAATGTTACTAGCCGATTAATACAATTACTTTTATCAAAAAAAAAGAGGCACAAAAAGTAACATTGCTAAGTGCTAACACCATAAGAAATGTAAAATAATATCATTCAACTTTTCTAAAACTATTTTAGATGCATGATCTAAAGACTACTTTATAAAATATATTTAACCAAATTTGAATCTTATACTATATCACACGATCTAACATTATCATTATTAATTAGTATTATATATTACCATTTAATAAATGGCTTAGACTAAGAATCATGTGTTAAAAGCATATAATTACGTATATATAACCATTTATTAAATTTAAATTTGGTTTTATCTTATTAGGAGTTATTACACGATTTATATTAGATTTACAGAATCTGAAAATTATTACATCCGATGATAACAAACTTTCAAATTACATTAAAATTATAATATATTTTTATTTAAATATTTGGGATCAATCAAACCACGTTTAAGATCTACAAGTTTAGATCGAACTTTTATCTAATTTATCTTTAGTATTATCATTATCCTCGAAAGACTTGCTAGCTAGGCCCATTAATATAAAATCTAGACCTTAGACTAACATTATATATGTATATTACCATACGATAAATGGCTTAAATCAAGAACCCTATGTGTATATACCCATTTATTAAATTTTAAAATTTCGGTCTTATCTACCAGTTTTCACACGTTTTAAAGACCATTTCATATATGAGTTTAAAAAAATTTGAGAATTTTTTTTTATTCAGAAATGGCATAGAAACGCACATGGCACGTTTCTATCATTATCATATAGTTTAATATAAAACTAATTAATACAAGTACACACCCGCCTATAAATACTAATTACATCAACTCATTTTTTCATCATCCAATAATCAAAACTCAAAACTCAAAAAAACATGAAGACTTCTATTTCTTACTTCCTTCTTACACTAACCGTTCTTTCAGTCGCAGCCACCGTAACCGCCTTTAAACCGGTTCTAGACACAGATGATGACGTCATATTCACCACCGGAAGTTACTACGTCCTCCCCTTCATTCGTGGCCAAGGAGGCGGCGTGACACTCGCCGGACGCCGTGACAAACCATGTCCACTCGATGTAGTCCAAGAATCTTCCGAAATCAAGAACGGCCTTCCCATTAAATTCTCTAACTGGAAAATACCGGTTGCAGTCGTTCCCCAAAATACAAATCTTAACATAGAAACTGATGTAACGGCCACGATATGTATGCGACCAACATATTGGTGGGTTGGTCCATTCGATAACCCTGTAATGGACTGGATCTTGACCACTGGTCCGAAACCAGAAGGATTTGAAGAAGATTTGAAAAGGAGTTTTTTCCAAATTGTGGAAACAGAAGATGAAAAGGTTTATAAGTTTATGTTTTGTCCTATCGAAGAGGGGTTTTGTTCCGATGTGGGAATAATCGTTGATGAAAACGGCGTTCGGCGTTTGGGTATAAAGAACGGTAGGCCGTTTTTGGTTCAGTTCAAGAAAGCTAAAGTGATCGAGAGTGTTTTGTCTGAGAAAATGTAAGAGAGAAAAAAGATCAAAGACTTTTACTTTGACTTAATAATATTATCAATAAAATATTTCTCTTTTTAAATAAGATTTCGGTATTATATTATAATAAAGAACTATATTTATGACAAAAAAAAAGGAACTATATTTAATCTATGGATAATGGTAAATTTTAGAATCAACCTGAATTATTCTTAAAAAACAAATATATACTCAAATTTCCACTTATTAAAACAAAAAAGTTGCGTGTACAAGATATAAAATATTGCATGATCATGGAGTGTGTAACAAAATTTTTCCAAAAAGATATATAACTTTGAGTTTATAAATGCGAGGAATGGTCATTATTTTAAATTTTAACAATTTTTTTAAAAAAAATTTTATGTAAACTATAATCCACAAATTTTCAAATTAACAATATTTATAAGAAATTAAGCAAAATAAGATGACCTATAATCTCATAAAAATATATAAATGTGAGTCATAAGCCACAAATTTCCAAGTTAATAATGTGTTTACAAAAATGAAGAGACTTGAGATATAGTCCATAAATATTTAATTCAATAAAATTTCTCTAAAACTATATAGATATTAGTAAATCTAAAGTCCATAAATTTGGAAAAAAAATATATAATTGTAATATATAAAAAATGATAAAAAAAAATACGTGCGTATGAATACCTATTATTCTATAAATTTATATTCAAATGGTATCTAAAAAAAATCTAATAGAAAATCTAAGAAATAGTAAAATTTTAAAAGTAAAGTAGCCAGCCTTAATGTATACTTATTTTCTAACTCCTTAAATCACGGAATTATTTTTAGTAATATTTACAACTCACAACCTAAGTAATACTAATACGCATTATGATAATAATAATAATAATAATAATAATTTGTTATTGTTATATTAAACAATTCAAGCCAAAGGTAATAGGTAGAATCAATATAATATTACATATAAACCTAAACTAAATTTGACGGGTTATAAAATAAATATATACAATTACAGAAACTTGATAGAACGTGGTATATAAAATAACAAGACTACGTTTTTAATTATTGGGTACAGCTACTAATTAATTTTTAAATTGTGTAGATCATGAAAACATTGAACAATTAATTATAAAATGTTTATGATAATGTCCAACTAACTTTCAAATTACAATAAAATTAGAATTAATTTTTCTTTAAATTTTTGTTTGCAGATTAACTTTTTATTTTAACATTATCATTATCCTCGAAAGAGTTGCTAGCAAGGTAAATAATACAAAAACCTTGACCTTATCCTAACATTATATACATATATCACCATAATAAAAATGGCTCAACTCACGAATCCTATATGTTTATCTACTCGAGCACGTTATATATAATATTAACCACTTAACAAATTTTAAACTTTGGTCTTATCCACGAGTTATCACACGTTTAAAAGACAACTTCATGAGTTAAAAAATTTTGTTTTATTCAAAAAATAAAAAAATTGCCTTAGAAGAAAGAAACGCACATGGCACGTTTCTATCTTATTCATCTTTTCAATTTCTCAATTATAAAGTTTAATACTATAAACTAATCAATACACACACATCCTTCTATAAATACCGATTACATCAACTCATTTTTCATCATTCAAACTCAAATATTCCAATAATAACACAAAAAAAACCATGAAAACTCCAATTTCTTACTTCCTTCTTGCTCTAACCACTCTCTCAGTCACAGCCACTGCGTTCTCCACAGGACCAATCTTCGACACAGACGGTGACTTCATATTTCATGGAAATTACTATATTGTCCCTTTCGTCCCTGGCCGAGGAGGTGGTGTAGCTCTTGCTAAAACACATGACAAACCATGTCCATACGACATACTAGTCCAACTACCTCTCGGACTCGGTCTTCCCATTAAATTCAGTAATTGGAGATCAAAAGTTGGATTCGCTCCACTAAACTCAAATCTTAATATTCAAACCGTGGTCGGTCCAAATATTTGTATGCAATCAACATACTGGTGGGTTGATTTGTTTGGTATTGATAGGAGTTGGTCTTTGAAAACCGGTCCAAATCCAGAAGGAGCTGGAAACGAGTCAAGAAACAGTTTTTTTCAAATTGGGGAAACTGAAGAGGAACATGTTTACAAGATTATGTATTGTCTTGGTGATACTGGAGGTAACGGTAAGCCGATTTGTGCGAGCGTTGGGATCTTAGAGGAGGAAATTAATGGCGTTCGGCGTTTGGCGATAAATGTGAGTAACCCACTTCTGGTTCAGTTTAAGAAGGCTAAGGAAGATGAAGTGATCGAGAGTGTTGTGTCTGAGATCGTTTAAGAGAGAGAAAGAGATCAAAGGCTTTTACTTTGACTTATTAATAATGTAATCAATAAAATATCTCTCTTTTTTTTTTAATAAAGATTTCTGATTTTAATTAGTCTTTTTTAATATTAAAAAAATAAATCTTGACATAAACCTAGACCTAAACTACGTGTTCAATTTAATAAAACTGAAATAAAACGGAAAAAAATGGTAGAATAAATTGTATAATGTATACGTTTGATATTTTATATTTTTCAAAATAATTTAGGTAAAATAAACTCTTAAAAATATTTTTGGTATTTTATATATTTTATTAGGAAACCATGACAATTTCGCTAATCATATTGTTATTTTTCAATTAATAATATTGGGTGTTTTAAATTTAAAGAAAAATTGATATAAAGACTCTATAATTTCATAAGTAATTAGAAATTAGTTTCGAATTTCTCCTACACATTTGGTTGTAACTCCAAACTGATTTTTTTTTTTTTTTGTCAACAACTCCAAACTGATTATTCTGCTCCTTTGTTAATTACCTTTTCTTCCTCACGTTAATAACCAGAAAGAAAAGTATTTGTTTTTTCATAGAAGAAAAGTATATTCAGAAATCTATAATATCAATTACATTTCTTAAAGTATTGTTTTGCCATTAAACGTATTTAGATGATTTTTTTTTTCATTTTTTTCAAATTGATCAAATCAAACACATAAAAAAGTAAATACTATCCAATATTCAAAAGAATCTAAAAAATAAAAACTGGATCCAATTTTTTTTTTTTTTAAAAACACAAAGTTCCACCAATAAATAATAAACAAACAATAAAAAAAAGAATGTGTGTGAAACGTGAAATATAAAACAACACGTAATTATTAATAAATTATGTGTATAATTTATTTACATGAGAAGTCAAATATACACATATGCCATTAATATAAGATCTGATTATAACATTTTACAAAAACCCGGTTGGTTATTATTTCACATGCTTGTTTTAATTTTCAAATAACCTCAAACTTCCCATTATCCAAATTCCGTTACTCTCGCCTAACACGGAAAATAAATAAAATTTTCAGAAGAATCTAATCTTGAAAAAAATAATATTCAAACTAAATCTGAATGAAATAAAATTAATAAATAAGCAATTTAAAAGAAAATGTGTGTGGAACGTGCAATATAAAATACCACTTGTCTACAACTACTTAATTCAAAAGTCTAATATAAATTAATTAATAAGAGTTCATTGCTATGAAGGCACACAATTTGTTTTTTTAAATTCTTATTTAATAACAAATCTTTCAATAACAAATTAATACAATCAATAAAATGCGTAAATATATATATAAAAAATATTCAAACTAAATCTGAATGAAATAAAATTAATAAATAAGCAATTTAAAAGAAAATGTGTGTGGAACGTGCAATATAAAATACCACTCTTGTTCAAACTCGAATATCTTTGAAAACAAAAAAATGAGTTATAAGTAGGGAACCCACTAAACCGACTTTGTTTAGACAATTATAATTTTGTTTTATGGTGTAAAGAAAAAGTAGAGAGTTTAATTTTCAAATATTGTTTTAGGGATTTAATTATTTAATAAGAGGTTTGGTGCTCAACACACGCCAAAATAATATAGAATTATGATTATTTGTTTCTAAAACTTCATATATGCGTGCGAGAATACATTTGGTTTCATGTACAAAAGAAATGATAATATTATTCGTGAGAAATGTTGAATAAAATTGGCCCAATTATTCATTATATAAGATATAATATACCATATATATATATATATATANGTGTGGAACGTGCAATATAAAATACCGCTTGTCTACAACTACTTAATTCAAAAGTCTAATATAAATTAATTAATAAGAGTTCATTGCTATGAAGGCACACAATTTGTTTTTTTAAATTCTTATTTAATAACAAATCTTTCAATAACAAATTAATACAATCAATAAAATGCGTAAATATATATATATATATAGTTTTTTTTTACATTTTAGGTTATGATTGACATAATAATAAATAAAAATAGGGATAACATTGTGAAAGATATACTACTTTTGTTTTACCAAAAAAAAAAGAGATATACTACTTTATACCTGAAAAATCTAAATCATTTTATATTTTAGAATATGATTTTTTAATATTACAGATCTTAAGATATAAAAATCATTTTTTTTCGAATATAGATCTAACTCATAAGGATAGAGATCTAAGGTTAGATCCAGATCTTAGAGAATATACAAGACATATATAAGGTTATATTTCTGTTTTGATATTAGATCTCAAATACACAAGATTTAATTAAGATATCAGGTCAAATATATATAGTTTTATTATATTTATCAAGAGTTAGACTTTGGTTTTAAATTTTGATATCATGTTAAAAAAAATCATAACCTGGTTCTAATGGCATATCAAGAGCCACGGTTTTATTAAGAAACATTGAGAAAAAATTACAAGATTTTTTTCCTTATTTTCATATTGTATAGGGAGCTTAGTATTTTTTGGTAGAGTTTCATGAATAATTATTATCCTATGTTTATTCATAAATTAACTCTTATAATTAGCTTAATCAATCTCATATTAGTCATTGAAGTTATTATTGAGTTTATGGTTTAGAATAAAGCCCAACAAACTTTCAAATTACAATAAAATTATAATTCATTTTTTTATTTAAATATTTGGTATCAATCAAACCACACGTTTAACTTTTTTTATAGGCATGTACTTTGAGATCTACAAATTTAAATTTTATCTAATTTATCTTTGGTATTAATTATCATTAACCTCGAAAGACTTGCTAGCTAGGTCCATTAATATAAAATCTAGACCTTAGATTAACATTGTATATGTATATTATTACCATACAAGAAAATAAATGGCTTAAATCAAGAATCCTATGTGTATATATACCTATTTATTAAATTTTAAATTTTCGATCTTATCTACGAGTTCTCACACGTTTTAAAGACCATTTCATGAGTTACAAAATTTTTTTGAGAAATTTAATTTATTCAGAAATGGCGTAGAAGAAAGAGATGAACATGGCACGTCTCTATCATTATCTTCTTCTAAATTATAAAACTTTAGCATAAACTAATTGATACATGTACACAACCCTCTATAAATACTAATTACATCAACTCATTTTTCATCATCCAAATTCAAATATTCCAATAATAACTTTTTAAAAAAAAATCATGAAAACTCCCATTTCTTACTTCCTTCTTGCCCTAACCGCTCTTTCCCTCGCAACCACCATAACCGCCCTTAAACCGGTTTTAGACATGAACGGTGAAGAAGTATTCACCGGAAGTTACTACGTCCTTCCCTACATCTACGGCAACGGTGGCGGCGTAACTCTCGCCGGAGAAGCTGACGACATTGCTACATGTCCAAAAGATGTAGTCCAAGCATCTTCCCATTGCAACAAGGGTAGTCCCGTAAAATTCTCTAATTGGATACCATTAGTTGCATTCGTACCCCAAAATACAAGTCTTAACATAGAAACGGTCCAAGGGATCAATTTCTGTATGCGATCAACATATTGGTGGGTGGATATGTTCACCATTGAAATGAAACACTTATACTTAGGGGTTGTTCCAAAACCAGATTCGTTGAATAGTTTCTTCCAAATCGAGGAAGTAATTAGTGGTAAGTACATTTACAAGATTAAGTTTTGTCGTGGTGGTTTTGAAGGTAAGCCGTATTGTGGATATGCGGGGATAGTTGTTGATGAAACCGGTGTTAACCGTTTGGCTATAACCAATGGTGAACCATTTTTGGTTCAGTTTAAGAAAGCTGATGTAATTGAAACTGTGGTCTCCAAGAACATGTAAGAGAGAAAAACTAAAAAGAGATCAAAGACTACTTTTACTTTGATCTAATTATAATGTAATCAATAAATTATCTCTCTGTTTTAATAAAAGATTTCCGTTTTAATTAATTATCATACTATTTAAAGACTAGTATATACAATAAAGAACTTAAATTTGTATGTTTAATGTGGGGGAGAAAATACACATATACATATTACACATGATTTAACCTAAAACTAAGATATACTAGAAATTCTATAAAATATTTTTTTACCTTCTATATATTTCAAAATTAATTAAACAAGAAACCTAATATCTCAACTTAAATGAAGTAATATAGCATTAAATAGTATAATATATAATTTCCATATTATATGTATATACTTAATTATTAAAAATTTTATCACACGTTTTAAAGACCACTTCATAAGTTAAACTATGATTAAATTTCTTTTATTAAAAAAAATATATAAATTGCCTAGAAAAAATAAATACATGCACATGCCATGTTTCGACGCTGATCATGATCATAATATATAAAATGTAATACCAAGTTCACAATTATAAAAGTTTAATATAAGTAAAGAAACAATACATGTACACAGCCGTCTATAAATACTGATTACATTTACTCATTTTTCTTCACCCAACAACAACAAACTCAAAAAAAAAACATGAAAACTCTCATCTCTTATTTCCTTCTTTCCCTAACCGGTTTATCGGTTACAACCGGTCAAACACCGGTTTATGACATGGACGGCAACACCATGACCTCCTCTGCAAGATACTATGTAGTTCCTTTCGTCCATGGCCAAGGAGGTGGTCTAAATTTCGGCAGACGTGGTAACACACCATGTCCTGTCGATATAATCCAAGAACCTTACGAAACAGAGGAGGGTCTTCCCATTAAATTCTCTAATTGGAGAACAGGAGCTGAATTTGTTCCCTTAAATACAATTCTTAATATAGAGACTAATGAACCAGATATGATTTGCTGGATGCCTACATATTGGTGGATGTATGAGTTCGAGGGACATGATATGGATCACTGGAGATTGACTACAGGGCCGGAACCAGATGAACATAGAGAAGAGTGGCTTAGAAGTTTGTTTGAAATTAGAGAAACAGAGGAAAGGTATGTTTACAAGATTACGTTTTGCCCTTATGGTCCTGGTTCTTGGCCGTTTTGTGGCGGTTTGGAGATATTTGTTGATCAAAACGGCGCTCGGCGTTTGCGTTTAGGTAGTAATAATCCGTTTTTCGTTCAGTTTAAGAAGGATAATCGGATCGGTAGTGTCTTGTCCAAGAACATGTAAGAGAGAGAGAGATTTAAGGGTTTTTTTTTTACTTAAGATGCAATAATGTAATCAATAAAATATTTGTGTGTTTCAATAAATTTTCTAATTTTTTTTTTCAAATTTTTTTTATAATTTAATTATAACACGATCTAAACACTATTTCATGGGATAACCTTTTTTTTATAAAATGTTCGGTTTAATGTAACGGTAACTATTTGAAAAAGGTGGGTTGTAAGCCGTAACTTAAATGGGCCTGATTTAGGCCCATAAGTTTAAAAATTCATAACTCGTAAGAAAATAATTAAATATTGATTACAAGGTTTTGAAGACTTTTATATTCAAATCAGTAAAAGATTATGAATTTTATATATTTCCGTAATAAAAGAAGAAAAAAAAATTATATATACATATGGCAATTTAGATCGAGTCAACAGTCAAGTATTATCACTAATATCAATTAAACGTCGTCTAACCGAATTAATTTTCTTTGCTTAATTAAATTTAACCAAAATGATAACGATGTGCAAAGAATTTTCAGTCCTACAGTTTATATTTGAAATTGTAAGGGGTGAAAAACTCCAAAGACATCGCAATTAATTATATTATATAAATGCATTTCAGAGGAAAAAAAAGATAATATAACCAAACAAAAAATGCATTTAACTTATGTTTTCTTAGAAAAAATAACAAACAAAGTGATAAAAGTAGGGAAAAAATCTAGTCGATAATAAACAAAGCTATTAAACGGAAAGTAAAATCATAACTAAATTAGATTTGATTTGTTTTGGTGTCTAAATTTTCTAAGCTAAATTTTATGTATTATATTCTACAATATCCTAGAATTAAAAAAAACCAAAATAAATAAATTATAAATAATTAAAGAAACGTAAGTAGAATGTAGAAAAGATAAGATCATCTCTAAATTGTTCACGATGCTTAATTTTATATGAATACTTTTCAAAAATTATAATTTTTAAACAAATTAAATATATAAATATTGAGAGTTTATAATTCACAAGCTAATTGTACACTAGTAGCCGCCTCGCCGGTGGGTACGACTTACACATACAATACAGATGCCGTAATAATATGCCAAAACTATACAATATAAAAAAAAATACGCTTACGTCTATAAATACATATCACATTATGTCATATTTTCTTCATCACAAAAAAAACTCAAATCATTACAAAAAAAAAAAAAAACCAAAAAACCATGAATCTTAAGTCTTTTTTCTCCCTTCTCGCCTTGGCCGTGACCTTGGTCGCGACCACAAACGGTGCCGTTCTAGATATAGACAGAGACACCATGTTCCACGGCAGTTACTACGTTCTTCCCGTTATCCGCGGCCAAGGCGGTGGCTTAACTCTCTCCGGCCGCGGCGGTCAGTTATGTCCTCTAGATATAGTCCAAGAATCTTCTGAAGTCAACGAGGGCATTCCGGTAAAATTCTCAAATTGGGCGCCTAGAATTGGGTTAGTTCCCGAGTCAGAGGATCTAAACATTGAGACGGTTATTGGAGCCACGATTTGTGTTCAATCAACGTATTGGAAGGTTGGTAGATTCGATAAGCAAAGGAGACAGTACTTTGTGGTGGCTGGTCCTAAGCCAAGTGGACCGCGACAAGAGTCTTTGAGGAGTTTCTTTAAGATTGTGAAATCAGGAGATGATAATAATAATTATTACAAGTTTGTGTTTTGTCCAAAGACTAGTGAAGAATCCAGCGGTTTGAAATGTAGCGATGTTGGGATATTTGTTGATGAAATTGGCGTTCGGCGTTTGGCTTTGAGTGATGAACCTTTCTTGGTTATGTTCAAGAAAGCTAATGTGACCGAGACTGCTTTCAAGACTATGTAATAAAGTCAAAGAGTTTGACTTTTGAATAAAATCAATATGGTTGAATAAAATAATAAATTACATAATGTATATTTACAAATTTGCCCAATATATGAATATTTCGGATTGCGGAAAAAAAATTTGAATATTTCGGATATCTACTTTTGGGCTAAACAATATCAAATAATGAAGACAAAAATTGGGCCCAATGGGCTGACTAAAGCCTTTTATATCTAGCGTGAACGAAACGCAACCGCGTTAGAACGCGGAAATAAACAAACATATAGTGTAAAGCTTTTGTCCAAACAGAGCTTTAAACCCTAACATCTTTCTCTCCCTCCTTTGCTCTTTCACTTCACTGGCCCGCTCAAGTTCGGAAACCAAAATTGAATTCAAATAAATTAAATCGGAAAAAGTTATTGCCGGAGATATGCCTTCTCCTCCGTTGCCGGAATCGGTGGTGAGTCACCGGTTCGTAGCGTTTCTAATCTGGCAATCAATACCTGCTTCAGCTATCTTCTTCTTCTTCAACCTTTTCCTCCTCTCCAACACTTCCGTTCTCTCATTTTTCGTTACTTTTCTTGTTTTCCAGTCCTCTCAACTTCTATTCTCGATTTCACTTGCTCTCATTTCTTCTCCGACCTTAGATTCTCCACTATCCCCTCTTCGATTCGCTCTCGGCCTTCTTAACCACTTCTCGGATCCTGAGTTTCGACGCCGTGCAGGCATCTCCTTGCGAATCGTGCTTTATGTCTCCGCTACTTCCCTAGCTGGATTCTTCTCTGCAGCTGTGTTTTGTTTGTTCAGTGATTCATTTGATGCGATTGGAAGAATAGGGTTTAGGGGATTTGTGACGGGTTTGCTTTATGCTGTACTTTTTGTTGTCAAGCAACGATGGGTCTTGGAATTTCCCATCATTCAGGTTAGGGTTTTACAGACTAATTGCACACTTGATTTTTGTCTCTAAATTTTGATTCGTCTTCCTATCTTTGGTGGAAGTGTTGCTTGGTTGGATTCGTTTGCTATGAGATATCTCTCTGTGTATGTTTTGTTCCAAGTGTCATGTTAGCTGATTATTTTGTTTTGTTTCAAACAGCGTCCGCCATTCTTCAGCTTCAAGATTGGTCTCCCTTTGGCTTTAACACAAGCTTTAAAGCTATCAGGTGTCCTGTATGTGCTGTCAAGTATAATGCTGTTGTTTCTGCTAGACTGGTCAGGTGGGCTTGTGTCTGTATCGAGATTCTTGGGTGAGCAGGTCATATCTTATGCGGGTAGTTTTTCTCTGATACTCTCTTGGGAAGTGACTCACCATATACATCAGGTGCGTTCATGTGCTTTGATTAGTCTTTCTTGATTTACATATTCAGGTGAGTCCATGTGCTTTGAATAGTTATAGATGCATTTAGTTGGCGATGTAACCATTCAGATTGGAGGCGTAGTGTGTTGTCAAGATCCCTGTAACTTTTCACTTTCCTATGTGGTTAGGCGTTTCTATGCTAAAGAGTTCCGGTATTGAAATCCCATTTGAGGCCAAACATCTAATGCTGCATGTCTCCTGTATAAGATATACTCATAGAAGTTTGTATAGATATGAATAGATGCATACATGACTTTTCATTGAAGGAAATCATCATCAAATTGTTTACTTTCCTGGATAGCGTCACTACTCCCACCTAAGTACTTTAGAAGGTTCATCTATGGGTCTTGATCTGAATGTTGCTTTACAGCCTCTAGTTTTCCTGGTTGCTACATAAAATAGAGTTTCATTACTATTGTTTTTATTTATTTGCAGGTTCTGCACACAAAACGGTACAGTTTTGCTCCTCCAAAAGGATCTGCTGCAGCAGAAGCAAATCCAAGTGAGCATCTTCTTGATGCTTTAGAAGGAACCATTCCAGGTTCCCTCGAGCAGTCTCTTGCATACCTTGATCTCTACATGGTGTCTCAGAATAATGTTGACACATGGCGTCGAGCTGCCTTCTTCGAGGACTCCAGTGAAACTTACAAAAGAGTTATCACTGTATGTTTAAGACCCTTAGAAGACCTTGCCTCCAAATTGTCTGCTGGGCTAGACTATACCTTTACTGAAAAAGGCCAGCCGCCAACCGAGTCATACATTGATTCGAAATTCAGCGAAATTCCCAAATTTTTTCAGGTAAGGACAATTCATCTGTTTAGCCTTTACTATCTCTTTCTCTTATAACCATAACTGCTATGTGTATCTTAAGCAATTACTGTATCTTACATGTGCAGCTATATGCATGGTGTGCACAAACAGCTGCATCACTAACTGCAATCTCTCACAAAGAAGACAGGCTTGGAGTAGCACAATTGTCTGGCGGGAACGCTTCTGTCATCTCAACTCTTCTATCTCTTTTGCTAGCTGTTGAAACGTTTATGGGTAAAAAGACTAATCTGCAGCCGCATCAACCAGTAACCGGACCGGCTGGTATCAAATGGGCGACCTCAAGTATGGTCATAAAAGATGTTAAGCCACTCAAAAGGAGAGGTGGACCTATATACTCGTATGCATACGCTGTTGCAGATGTCTTAAGGATATCAATCTACCATGTTCTGTCTACATTCCGTGATGAGATGTTGAATAGTGACAGAACTGGACATCTTGGTAGAGATTGGATTGGCGTCAACAAACCAACTTTTGGAACAAGTGAGATGTTGTTACAGAAACTGAAGCTCTTCCTCGAGTTCCAAGCTTGATGAAAGAACAAGAAAAGATCAAGTGAAAGAAAGGCTATGTCTTCATGATTCTTGATTCTTGTTTCTTGAACCGAAAAGAAAAAAGTAAAAGAACCAAAATGTTACTGTTACGTGAAGAAATCGTGTACCACCAAAACTTGAAATCCCTCGATTTTGTAGAATTTCAGACATTAGATTGTGAGTTTTTTGGTCGTAAAGAACTAAACTTGGATCTAATGTATAAGATTGTGTCTTTGTGGTAAGAAAATGAAATGGGCCTAGGTATTGGGCTTATGGGCCAGTTTATTGTGAATTGTGATATTAGAGGGCTGAAAGCGAGAGCTCTTTTATAGTAAACTCGGATCTCGGCCGTTGGATCTTGGTTTATATGATTATCGTATCGTGTTGCAGCTGAGATTGAGCTACGCTTTGTATTTACTTAAAGGGCAAAACCCTCCAGCGCCGCTTGGATCTCTCTCTCTCTCCTCTTTCTATCTCTCTCCTACTTATCTTCTTATACCCTTCGAAGAAGGAAGAAGAACCCTAGCAATCATCAATTAACAAGGTAAATCCACTGCAATAATCGCTCATTCATTTCGTTTCAAGAAAATCGATTTTTAGGGTTTTTTTATTTAGTAAAATGGTCAGACTCAATTTCAGATTGTTTTCTTTTATCGATTCATTTAGATTCTTATTCTTGAGTGGATTCGGGGTATTGCCTTAGTCATTGATTGTGTTTTGATTGCAGATTATTAAATCATCGAAATTTCTATGTTTGTTCGAGAAATGATGCTAAAATCGATTGCAAAATGTTGGAAAACCTAGGTTAAAGTCAGAACATGTGTAATTGATTTCTCATTGATGTATTGTTTATGCCTAATTGATTAACTATGGATTGGATTTATGAGTTCCATAAAGCTTTTCTGATACATTTTTAGGTCTTTAATAGCTATAGCTTTGTATTTGTTTATCTTACACAGATGAATAGGGAGAAGTTAATGAAGATGGCTAACACTGTCCGCACTGGCGGAAAGGGTACAGTCAGAAGGTATGTATACACAACTTTTATTTGTTTTCCGCCATTTTTGACATTTGGTTATGTTCTTTAAACGTTCTAATCACCATTTCAGAAAGAAGAAGGCTGTTCACAAGACCACTACAACTGACGACAAAAGACTTCAAAGTACACTTAAGAGAGTAGGAGTTAACTCAATTCCAGCTATTGAAGAAGTTAACATCTTTAAAGATGATGTTGTGATTCAGTTCATTAACCCTAAGGGTAAGCCTAGCTTGTTTACAATCTCACCATTTGATTCATCTTCTTATGGTCATTGCTCTTTGATGCAGTTCAAGCTTCAATTGCTGCTAACACATGGGTCGTCAGCGGTACACCACAGACGAAAAGTACGTCTTATATCATCACATTAAGTACTTTCTAAGATCTATCTGTGCATAAACTAATCTGAAATCTGAACATTTCGTGCAGAATTGCAAGACATTCTTCCTCAGATCATTAGCCAACTTGGTATGCATCATCTAATGTTACCTCAAACACACTGATCTGACCTTAATGATGTCATAAATGACTTGTTTTTGCTTTTGATGATCTTTATTAGGACCTGATAACTTGGACAACTTGAAGAAGCTAGCAGAGCAGTTCCAGAAACAATCTCCTGGTGCAGGAGGTGATAATATTCCAGCAACTATTCAAGAAGAAGACGATGATGATGATGTCCCAGATCTTGTAGTTGGAGAGACTTTCGAGAGTCCTGTTGCTGAAGAAGCTCAAGCTAAAACTGCTGCTTCTTAGAAGAAGAAGAGAATCACACCATTAAGAAAACAAAACAAAAAAAAGAAAAATCCACCATAAAAATGTTTGTTGCTCGAGCTTTTTTTAGCAGATTCTTGTTTTCTTTAATGCTTGCAAACACAAAAACTTGGTTTTGTTATCACTTGATGATTATGATGTTCTTTTCATGCGAACATCATCAATCTTCATTTCTTAAGTTTAGATCGCGTTTTGATTACTAATTTCGTCATTTTAATTCGATGTTCTTGTCTAGAAATCGAAATCAACAGATTTGCAAATTTTAATGGAAATTCGAAAGATATTACATTTTCCAAATTTATTAAACGCAAAAGTTACCATTTAGTAATCAATTTTAAACCACTTATAGTGAAGCGTTCTGTTCTTCTTCTTCTTTTCCTTGTTGCGATAGCGTTTCATAAAGAGGAGCGTTTCGCGTTTCCCTAAGCCAAAGACTCATAACGCCACTCAAAACTGAAACAACACCAAACACTATAAACGACATCATTGCACTTTCCCTTCCCAACGCAACCAACAACGGCGCCACAGACGCACCTAACATAAACGCTTGACGCAAAAGCGAAACCGCGAAATTCCTCACATTCGTTGGAAACAACTCAACGCAATAAACATATAACACATCATAAGCAGTCGAAGACGCCATAAACCCAACCGCTTCAACCGCAAGCTGTAACCATTTCACCACCGATCCCACGCGACTCACGCGTTTTAGCGAGAAAATCGCACAGAGAATACACGAAATCCCAGCGAGATACGAAGAACCAGAGAAAAGCGGACGACGATTCATCACTCCGAGAAGAAAACTTCCAATAAAAACCGCGGGAAACTCCATTAAAGCATTAACAGCAACAGTTAAATAAAGATTAAAATTAAGATTCTCAGCGTTTAATTGAATCCCGTAATAAACAAAACCAGATCCAAATCCAGCAAGCATAACCATCACAACACGTTTCAACGCCCAATTCGTTTTCCAAATCTTCTCCGACGATATCTCATCATTCACAGAAATCGGATCAATTAAACTCAAATCCGCCGGTAACTGTTTTCCATTAAACCTAGCAAGCGATTTCAAAACCTCCATAGCTTCTTTATTACGACCTTTAACTAATAACCAACGAGGAGATTCATAAGCAAAAGGCAATAACAAAGCAGCATAAGCAAGTGGAAGAAACGAAATGATTCGGTACAGATTCCTCCATGATTTTCTCTCGAAGAAAGCTATAAGAGGTAAAGAAAGGAACCCTAAGGTGAAGAAGAAGAAACCGTATTGACCTACTTGACCTCTCCATTTTCTACCAACGACTTCAGTAGCGAGTACAATGCAACAAGATCCGATTCCTGATCTGAAAAATCCGTTTAAGCAACGCAAGAAGGCGTAAACCCAAATGTTTGGTGAAAAGGAGATTGCAAAAGCTGTAACGAAGGTTAGTACACAGGAGAGAAGCAGAGTTCTTTTACGACCTAACCATGAATCTGCTAAATATCCATAAACACCTGAACCTGTAAAAGAAATTAAATAAAAATAAATTTAAGAACTTTGTAAAATACGATAAGATTATGTTTATTTCTTCTCTTGTTGGTTAAATTACATTTTTTTTTTCTCGCACTAATTAAGAAAATATACGAAATAACTATTTTAGTCTCATATTTTATTATTTATTTCAAAAATTTACCAAATTAAATATCTAGAAGAAAAGGATAAAAAAATGTCAATTTTTATCTAAAAAATAGAACATCGATTATTTAAAACAAATTTTTTTCCTCTTAAACTTAAAGTAATAAAAAACAGAAATTGTTTTTTTACTATAAAATTAGATAGATGACATTTTTAACGGTAGATATTGTTATCTACATGTTTTGTAACAATAGATATCAGGTTTGTTTTATCGTTGTTAGTATCAATAATAATAATTCAAATACGACAAAATTGTGTGTTAGTTCATGTTTTGTTGGATAGATTACATCATTTGTACTAAAAGAAATTGGATAGGTGACATATTTCGACTATTAGATTCCAACCATTGAACAATTAATCTAAAATTTAATATGTTAAAAGAAAATTTTACTTTTAAAAATTACTTTGTGGTCCAAAAACGTGTCATCAATCAACTAATTTTAAATTTAAAACCTTAAAAAACAGCGTTTAAACTCCTTACGTAGTTACAACTTTAAGCATATTATCAATTTGGGAGAAAAACAAAAGCATATTAATATTAATTTGGCTACTTAACAAGAACTAATTTAATACACTAATTAAATAACTCAATATTTAACTTTACTCTATCATCAATTATAGTCAGTAATG
This sequence comes from Aethionema arabicum, assembly GCA_000411095.1. Taxonomy (NCBI): domain Eukaryota; kingdom Viridiplantae; phylum Streptophyta; class Magnoliopsida; order Brassicales; family Brassicaceae; genus Aethionema; species Aethionema arabicum. The sequence goes on from KE153405.1 coordinate 36,413, forward strand.
GGTCAATAGTTATTGGGGGCTCTAGTCAAAAAAAAATTAAAAATTATCACACAAAAACCTAGAAAAATAATTAAGCCCTAGACGTAGGGCTAGCTCGCCTACACCACCGTCCGGCTCTGATTATAGTGAAGTCATATCGTAATATCCCTAGACTCAAACCATATTATATATCTAAAACATAACAATTAAACGAATTTGATACTAATCTTTGAACTAACAACAACGATTAAACGATGCAATGTTTAATTATACTTAAAAAAATGTTAGTTAATCATAGTTAGTTAGTTAAGTTAGTTAATTACCAAAGAGTGAGCCAATGAAGAAGAGAATTGAAGGAATAGGCACAATAAACTTATGTTCACAAATTAGATTCCATTCTGCAACCACACTGCTTCCTTTTCCACCGATCCATTCCCATTCTCCGGCGGCTAAACCACACAATGACGACCCTTCCACGGTGGTTCCGGCCACCACAAGTCTCGCCGCCGGCAAAGCATCGGAGAAGATTGATACAAGAGTTGTTTGAGCATCAAAGGTCCAAGCAATAGAGACTATAAGAGCATGTAATATCTGAGCAAAACCAAGTGGACCAATGTGTTCTTCTATCACTTCATCTACTGTGAGTTCATATCTGTTGTTGTTGTTTGGTAATGACTCCATAAGAGTTTTGGAACTTTTATTGTTATTTTTGTTTCTCTCTGTTGTTTCAGGTGAATTTTAATTTTTGTTTTGGTTTGGTTATGTGAATGAAATGGACTGTAATTTATAACCAATTTTTTTTTTAATTTAATGGTTTGTGGAGAATGAGTCATTAATTTTGTTTTTTTTTTTAAATTGGGTCTTAGGTGAAGTGTTATCAATGAGAATTTATGGTCTATTATTTATTGTCTGTCGATATAATTTGTCTGATAGGTAATTAATTTCGTCAAGTCATTAAATTTACTTTGTTTTTTTTATTTTTTTCTTGAATTGATATCGAATATATTAATTATTAATCACTGTCCTTGATTAGTGTCTGTCTATTTTAATTTTTTATTAAAATTATAATTGAACCAAAAATCATTCTGTTAATTATTTACGGAAATAATTGAGAAAAAGATAGTATTTGAAAATGACAAAAGTTGCGGTTAGAATATATGATGCATTAATAATTCAAAATAAAAATGATATGTGTCATTAATAATTTGTAAGTTTTCAAAATTTAGATATAAAAAATTGACGCATTTGTCAACACATTGCTTTTAAAAGTGTGGTTTCTGCTGATAAACAAAAAAAAGTGTGGTTTTCTGTGTTGGATTTTGATCTCATAATACGTAAGAAAACAAAAAAAATTGCAAAAAATAAAAAAAACTTTAAATAGCCAGAGAACGTATTTATCTAAAACTAGCTAGTGTCCTATTACGTATGGTATATGGACACATACTCGTAATAATATAAATATATATATAAATATATAATAATTCATGAGGAAAATATATATATATATATATAATTCAGTAAAAATCTCAAAAATCTACTAATGTAATATTTTTGTGAAGCAGTTTTTTTGTTTGACAAAATTAAATATATAAAGGTAGTTTTGCTCATTTTTCATATGTTTCGGAACTATAAATATAAAATCTAAAATATATGAAAAATAAATGTATTTCGGAACTTAGTTTTGCTCATTTCAGAGATTAAAATAAATTTGAAAATATTATAGTATTCCATTATGATAATCCAATAATTAACAAGAAAAAATAAAAAAGTGTCTGCATTATTTAAAGGTAGTTTATTAAATATCGGTGCGATCATCCCATGAGTCCATGAAGAAAAGTGGATTAATAGTGTAAAGATTAAGACATTACGTTATACTCATCCTTCTTTAATTTGTATATAAACACTATATAATAAAATATTTATATTATATGATCATAATATTTGGCTCCACTCGGAAAACTACATATTGTTCATGAATCTCTCCTACATGAAACATTACTTAAATAGTGTTAATTAGTGGTGCTAATTTGAACCTTATTATACATTAATTAAATGTTATTATTATATGTAATCTTTAATTAAAGTGTGGAAATGTTAGAACACTTGTGATTACGTTTCAGTATTATCATGTTTAAGGTAGTGTAATCATCCACATAATTTATATCAATTTTTATTCTATAGTTTTCCATGAGAAATATTTGTACTTAACCAAATCTTCTTTTTTAAAAGGGTGAGAATCAAATGGAATATTCTTTACTTAAATTTTGTGGAATATTCTACTCAAAATTCTATGGATAAGTACATGATATTTAATAAAAACGCAATTTTTATTTTATTTTCACTAGTAAATACTTACTTTTTTACTTCATTATATACTTAATATTGATTTTATGAGGTTTCATTCGTACATAAAAAAAAATTAAGGTGTCTCGTATGTTTATATAACTCATTGATTATTATATGTAATTGTAATTAAAAATATTAATGTGATTTTATAGTTAGTTACTATAGAAAATATTAATGTGATTATTATATGTAATTGTAATTAAAAATATATATATAGAAAATACGTAAATAATAATTTTTATAAAAAAAAATAAACATTATTTTTGTATAAAATAAAGAAAATATGATTTTATAGTTAGTTACTACAAATGAATTATCGAATTTTAATTTATAAAGTATCAACTTTATGCAAATTAAAGTCGAAATATACCCCGAAATTGGACTTTTTTCACTCTTTGAATGGTATTTGATTCATACAAAATTGTTTCGTATTAATTCGTTCGAATTTATGCAACACAATGATATACGAGAATATTTGTTAGTTTTTTAACCGCTCCAATTCATTCATTACTATCATATAAAATGACATAAAAAGAATATATTCTTGTAGATAAATCAAATAATTAACACGTAAACAATGAGAAATATTTAAGACAGAATCATTAGTGGAAAAACTAGTAATGACACGACATATTGTACAAAATGTTAGGCACAAACCCAAATAATCATCCAATCGATAATAATAGTTTATCTTAATTATAAGAAAACATTAAATTAAATTTTTTAATTATTAGTGGACGACGAGTTGAGGGAACACTTCAAGATGGTTGTGTAAAGTTAAACAAAGCTTATGTAATAAAAAAAAAATCTCTAATTAGTTCCTAAAGAAAATGTTTTTACTATTTTATTTTTACAAATACGTCAAAGATGTCATATCGCATAATTAATTAGTTAATATATACATAATTGCAGCTCCATTTTTAGATTAAGAAAAACTATTCCATTTACAGTAAAAGTTAAAAAGTTAAAAGATCATAGAGATTGCTGGCAAAAAAAAAAGATCAAAGAGATTAACGAGATCCAATTTTGAAATGGATTTTGAAAATAGAGTTGATTAACAGAAAAATAAATATTATCTTAGAATACTTATTTTCTTTATAACATTTTTTTTATCAACAATGAAAAACGTATTATCTCTACAATTTTTTTTAATATTAAGTTTTAAATTCTAATATTAGTGGGTAATTCAGATGTATTTATATAAATTTGTCTACGATGAATGTTAATATTGATACAAAAAAATGTAATACAGTATATGAGTTTTTTTAACACGTTAGTATTTGAGTTAAAAAAAAGGTTAATATATTTTACTATATTTAAGTAAGAATTTTATATTTTTTAATTAATAGTGAACCTGTTCAATATTTTAATTATTCTTTTTAGAAAATGATTAAATAGACGTTTAAATGTTAGCCCAGCAAGTGTATTTCGTATTGAATGATTAAAAATGATTACATGCTGAAACTTGTAATATTCGAAGCTCCAATTGTTATGTAAAATATAAATTTCTGGAAAACAAAAATATATTCTCGTATCCATTGGACCAACTGACCCAAAAAAACTGACTATTACGATTCACTTATACTATTAATACTATATTTATTTATATACTAAAAAAAACTTTGAAAGAGACTATTCCAAACATGATATAAGTTTGGATATTTTATAGCAGACAAAGTACCAAAAATTAAATGAAACATTTATTTCTTTAATCTTTTTTTTTTCATATGAACCATCAATAGGTTTTATTAGTTTAATCATCATATTTAAAATGTAAAGTTAGAAAAAAAAGCAATTAAAATTATATTTTAAACATAAAGTTTGTTTTGAGTACAGATTCAAAATTAGATGGGCTTGGTCAAATTTAGCCAAGGCCCAAATGAGATTATTGACTAAAATTTGATAATCTCTTTGACTACGCATCACACGCTCCAAGGCATATAATCATTGACATTATCACTATAACACAACAATATTTAAATTCAATGCATAGTAACTTCGTTGCGTTGGCAAGAAAACGACAAAATTTAGACACGTGACTTTATCTAAACAAACCACTTTCCCCACGTCTTAACTTTCAGAGTATTATTTTATTTTTTGTATTGTTATCATTCTTTTTTTCCGTCACTGTTATTATTATATTTATATGTATAAAATCATTCTAAAATCTGTCTTCGTTTGATTTTGACTGGTTTAATTAAATGTTTTAATTCGTTTAATTTAATGTCACCATGATGGAGTCACCGTTACACAAATCAATATCAAACACATGACTCTATAAACTTAGTGTGTAGAACTTATTTGTCTTAGCTTAGTATAATAATCTGTTAGACCACTTTTAGTAATTAAAATATTAATCTATATTTAGAGAGATCGTTTTACTACAAATATCTTTAATTTAATTTAAGCCGACAATTATATACTGCAAATATCTTTGACCAAAAATTAATACATTTATATGTATGAGCAAGTGGATATCTTAGATAATTACAAGAAGTTGATTAATTTTATACTTAAAACGTTAATTATATTTATTAAATCAATAATGTGGACTGTATAGTTTTATACTATTGTGTTGAATTTAATTTTAACTTTTTTTCAAAGAAGACAAAAATAGAAGAGCAAAACGCGAACGCGAGAGACCGACGCAGTTTTAGTAACACGCGGCGACCAGGCATCCTCATGTCCCCGACACCACACACTCTCTTCAACATATATTTATTTATTTTTTATTATTTTGTTTTTTCAATTACTAAACCACATATTCACTTTTTTGTTTATAATTATACAGTACATAAATAGTTACAAAACAAAAAGTGAATATGTGGTTTATTAATTTAATAAACGAAAAAAATGACTACCAATTGAACATAAAGTCCGGGAAAAGAAAATTATACAGTAAATTAGTAATATTCAATCATGTTAATAATAACAAAATTAACCAAATATTCACATCGATGATTGGCCACTAAATTGCACACTTAAGAAAATATTAATTTGTATATCAATAGGAACATTTATTATACAACTAACTTATTTGTTTGAGTTATTTGACGTGAATATTCCGTTTATATTATCTTCCATTTTCATTTTTTAATTTTATCTTATGTTAGTACTCTTTAATATCATACAATTGTTTAGTTCTATCATTTTAGTTTTTAAATATTCTTTTAGTTAAGTTTTTAAATCGTGCGCGATTGAATTAAATATATTGTAAGCTTAATTATTTTATTTTGAAGCGGATTATTTATATTTATACATTTTTTTAGTTTCGATAATTTTTGTTCCACTCTAATTATTGATTCGATCGTCGTGTGTAACACGATTTTATTTTTTAATGTCTTGTTTTTTACCAAAATTATGACAAAATTTTAAACGGAAAAAAATAAATTATATAATGCTTTAAGGTATACTTTTTTCTAAAGAAGCCACATAGATATTTTACCTTTTTTTGGTCTGAAGATATTTTACCTTTAAATAATTTAATATCATCGCTCATTAAATTTAATATCTAAACTAAATCAACATTTATAAACTCTTTCCGTTTATTAATGCAATGCCTTTACAGTTTCTCAAAATGACATTAATTATATTTAACTTCCAAGAAAAAAAAATCTGTAAATATATTCTAGAAAACTTTTCTCAATCAATATATACAATTAAACGGTAAAATAAAATCCTTACAACGGATCCAAAATTACATTTAATCAATTTATAACAATTAATTTTCTTCTAAAATTACATATACGTGCATAAGATTATTTGCATATTCTATACAAATATAATAAAACAAAAATTAACATTTTAACTTTTCTTAAAAACTAACAAAATATTTACATTATTTAAACCATATAATTAAGGGATGAATTCAAATTTAATTATATAAATTTATTTAAAATTTCCGTAATTAATTAAATAAACCGGAAAATATGTTTCATGTAGAAATTATGTCTTGAGGTGACGTAATATGTCGACATAACTTTTACTTATATTTCCTATATTTTAACATATTACCAAAGCCATTATAATAAATATCACAATCCTCTAATTTTAATTCTTGACAGATACGGTTTCTTCTTATAATTAATTAATATTTATTTATTCATTAGAAACAAAAAAAAAAGTAACAAAAGTCTTCAGTTTCATATACGACAGGTGGGTTAAAAAAAAATATAGGAATTAATTACATATTAAATTAAAATTTAAAAGGATCAGAGAGAGTGTAAGAGAGAGAAAGAGAAACAGAGAGAGAGATAGAGAGAGAGAGAGAAAGCGTTTTCGTCCTCTTCGTTTTCTTCTTCCATTAATACAAAGCAACATCTTACTCAGACAAAAACCTTCACTCATCAATATTTCATTTCCTCACTCTTCATTTTCATGAAAAAAACAAACTTTTATCAAAGATCGAGAAAAACCCCATTTTCTCTTACGAATCTTTTAATTTTCACATACCCAAAACCTCAAAATCAAAAACCCAGAAGCTGATTTCTGAAATTTCTTCCGTTTTCTTGATTGGGGGTTTTTTTTTCTAGGGTTTGAGAGGAAATTTGGGGGAAAATCCGAGCGTTAGGATTTATATCATAAAGGAAAGAAAAAAATTAGCGTGGGAAAATATAAATTTACCATATTAGGGATTTATAGTGTTTGGTTTTGAATGAGAATAGAGAAAATCATTAAATTTCCTTCGTTTTTGATCATTTCATCTACTCAAAATCAAGATTAAAGATCCAGAAGAAGAAGAAAAAAAAAGTTTTGATTTTTAATTTCTTCCGATTAAAGAGAATGTGGTGGTGGTCTTCTTCATCAAAAGGTCGTTCAAATCTGGAGAGATTTCTCTTAGGAATCACTCCGAAACCTCAATCTTTGTCTCTTCCACAGGTAAAATCTCTTCTTCTATTTTTCTTTCTCTTTCCCTGGAAAATCCCCAATTTAGGGTATAATTTAGGATGTTTTTCAACTATAAGAAAGACTAATTGATCCGTGTAATGTTAATTCCCCCAAATCTCGCCTCAAATCAACAGATTTCTACAAAGAAAGGTCTTGTTTTTTAGTCACAAGTAAATGTAAACACACAATCTAGAAACTTGTGATTTTTATTTTTTTTAATAAAGTAAGGTGTAATTTTCAGATGAGATTTGAGGATAAGGACAATAATTGCATGGTCCATCAATTAAAAAAATAAGAAGAAAATTAACATTTCATGAACTATATATTACACCACGTGGAAACGTGTGACAGAATTAGTTTCATTGAAATAAATTAATATTATTATTAATCTCTTGTTGAAAAGTCCAAATGGCTTGGAATTGATTTGAATATTCTTCAATCCCTTGGAGAATATCCTCTAGATTTCTATCATTTCTTTGCCTGTTAATGATCCTTTTTACATAAAATTAGGAATCAATCCCTTAAATCTTATGTAAAACTGTTTGAAAATGATCTAAAAAGCTTAATCAGAGTTATCTGTGGATCAATTATGGGGCAATTTCACTGAAATTTAGCTTAATTTTGAGTTTTTGCAGAGCTGTGTAAGTGATGTGAATAGTTCATGGCTGCAAGAAGGGAAAGAAGAGATTGAGTATTTCAAACTTAGTGATCTCTGGAAGTGTTATGATGAACTAAGTGCTTATGGTTTTGGATCTAAAGTTGTTTTAAACAATGGAGAAACTGTTATGCAATACTATGTTCCTTATCTTTCAGCCATTCATATCCACACTAACAAACCAACGATACTTTCCAGGTTACTTTTCTTGACTCTTACAACTCATTTTTCAGTTTATAGGACAAGTTCTTTTGATGTTAATGTGTAGAGTTGTTCTTTTCTTTGGTATGTAGGAACCAAAGTGAAGTGAATGAATCTGAAAGTAGTGAGTGTTGGAGTGATAGTGAAAGTGAGAAGTTGTTGTCAAGATCATTAAGTAATGATTCAAGTAAAACATGGGATGCGGTTTCAGAAGATTCGATTTTCGATCCTGATGGTACTTTGTTGATGAGAGAAAGACTTGGCTATCTTGATTTTAAGTATATTGAAAGAGATCCTCCTTACAAAAGAGTTCCATTAACAGACAAGGTTCTTCCTTTCACTTTAGTAATCAGTAATCAAAACTTCTTGCTTCTTGAGCTCTGGTCTTAACTCTTCTTGCTTCATGTTCAGATCAATGAGCTGTCTGAGAAATATCCAGGACTTATGTCGTTAAGAAGTGTTGATATGTCGCCTGCTAGCTGGATGGCTGTTGCCTGGTAAGAACTTATAACTTAGAACTTAGAATCTCAAGCTAAGAGCATCAATCCTCAAATTTGAGGTTTTATAGTGTTTTACTCTAATGGTTAAACCTCAAATTTGTGAGTTATATAACTCGATATGAACTAACAATTTGAGGTTTCCATTAGAGATGCTCTAAGCTAACAATTTTGTGAGATTTGGTGATGATATTTCAAGTGTTTTGTGATGGAATTAGGTACCCAATTTATCATATTCCATCTTGCAAGAGTGATAAAGATCTAGGGGCTGGTTTCCTTAGCTACCATACACTATCTTCGTCATTTCAAGGTGAGTTTTTTTTTTAATTGTAGATTGGGAATTTTGGTGAAGTGTAAACCCTAAAGAAAAGATTGGATTTTTATGGTGTTGCAGATCATGTGGTGGAAGAAACAGAGTGTTGTGAAGAATCAGTGATGAATAAGAGGATTCCATTGGCACCGTTTGGTTTAGTTACTTATAAAATGCAAGGAGATTTGTGGGCCAAAATTGGAAGTTTTGATCAAGAACGATTGATTTACCTACAAAGTGCTGCAGATTCATGGTTGAAACAACTTAATGTTGATCACCATGATTATAACTTCTTTATAAACTCGAGTTTCTGAAGATATTTCAATGGTGGCTTGTTTTTTTCTTTTCTACCAACAAAAAAAAACTAAACCCGTAACCCTTTTTTTCATCTTTGTTTTGTTTTGTTTTGCTCTGTTTTTTTTTCTGGCTCGTGTTGTTTTAGGTAGCAACCGCCAGTGTTGCAGCAGCCATGGAAGTTCATATGAAGAAAACAGAGACCCTTTTTGAGGAAAAAAAAGTTTTTTTTTTGTTTTTTGATAAAACTATGTAAATGAAGTTCGTTACTCTTTTCCTCTTCTTGTTGAGTTTTTTTTAATGGATCTCTGAATAAAAAAACTCTGTTTTGTATTTCGTTGTTTATATTATATATAAATATAAATATATAATTATGTAAAACCTTTTTTTTCTCGAGATTTTTCTCTTCTTAATCTTAATTTTCAAGATTTTGATTTAATAATACGCATAATAATATCCAAAAAAATATCCACAATATATTTTTAAAACGCTAAAGAAATTATTTTTATTGAAATCAAAGAATTTATTATTATTTATGTTATTTATTTGAAACCGATTTATTTACTGATAAATAATTGAGTATATATATTTATGGGTCCATTTATTTATTTGGGGACTCTTCTCTCAAATCATTTTGGAAGCGACATGAACAGCTCCAACGTTACGCGTCTTCTTCTCTTCTCTTGATTCTTTCTCAAGAATTCATCTCATCGTTTCTTCAACACTTAGTGGAAAATTCGAGTTGTTTGAGCCTTTTTCGTTGGAGAGAATGTTATCGTTTGCGTCTTTTGCCTTCGGCTCTCTTCTGGGAATATTCCTAGTCTTGGGAGCGGAAGTAGCGTGTTTGATGTACTTTGTTAAGCGATTGAATCGGAAGAAAGATCGGAATGAATCGAAGATGAGTTCTGATTTGACTAATAGGGAACTTGATCCTGGCGAGTCTATCGATTTCAGTCTCAATAAACAGGTAATCGATCTTGTGCCTTCTGAGTTTAATCGCTTAATCAATCGAGAGCAAAAATTTCTTCGTGCTGTGAGGATTGAGCTTATCGCATTTGAAATTTTAACTTACTCCGCGAATTGTGGTAGATTACTCAACTGTTGAGAATCTTGTGGTGAAGTATATACCCTAATTTTGATTTTCTTATCCGAAGTCAATTATTTTCCGAGTTAGTCAAGAAATGTGAGTTCGAAGTTTAGTTGGAATTAGAGCCTGGTGGTTTGTATAAATGGTCATTTTGATCCTTTTCTCCATTTTGAACTCTCTGTAATTGGAGTTGTTTCGTTATCTTCATCAATTTGATTTATCTCAGGGATTGATCTGGATTTTGGAGTTGGATGAAAATTTGATGAATATGCTGAATGAAAAGTTATCAAAAGAGTCAAAGAAGAAGAAAGACGTCTTGGAGGTACATCCAATTCGGAAATTTGCTCGGATCAAGAACCATAAATTGTTCTTGTCAGATGACGATGGCACACAGATTGCTGTTAATATGGAAGGTTGCTCTGTTGAAGCTGTCTCAGGGAATGCACTATCAACCAGGAAATGGTACTTAACTCTCTGTCACACAAAGTTTATAAGATAGTTTCTGTTGCGTGTATTGTTTCGTTTGGTACTTGTTCTTTACCATTTTTGTATGTTTTTTAGGGCTAAAAGATTTCCTATACAAGTGGAAAGCAAGACTTCTGTTTTGTACAAGGGAAACCGAGTGTTTTACATCTTTCTTGAGACTTCTTGGGAGAAGGAGTCTTGGTGTAAAGCTCTTCGTCTTGCTGCTTGCAAGAATGAAGAGAAGTTTAATTGGTCCACAAAATTGAAAGATGATTTCAGAAACTATCTGGTGTCTCTTAATGTGGCATATCCTTCGTTTTTGAAACCATCTCCTGGGTTTACTATGGAGGCATTGGACAAGGGGAATAAAACAGATAGTTCTTCGGCCAAGGTTCGCACACTGTGGAAGAAATTTTCAAAAAGGTGCTCAACTACGTTTAATCTGGCTCCGTTGAATCGTGAGGACAAGAAGACTTCTGTACAATCTGGTAGTAGCTCTGGAAAGAGTATTCAAGGGAAAAAGATCCAAGATACTATTGCTGAAGAAACTGATGTGCCAATTTTTTCACGTTCTTGGAGCCATGGCACTCGTGCTTCGGATGTAGACTCGGAAGACAAGTTTTTGGCTGATGAAGGAACATTAGCGTGGAACTTACTAATTTCGCGTCTGTTTTTTGATGTCAAACGGAACACTGAGCTTAAGAAATTAGTGCACGAACGAATCCAGGTCTGTTCCTATCCTTAATCTCATTTTATGAATATGAAAGGTTTCTCTACCTTTTGTAACTTTTTGATTTGACAGCGGTTGTTATCCAACATGAGGATGCCCAGCTACATAGGCGATATAATCTGCTGCGATGTAGATATTGGAAATCTCCCACCTTATATACACGGTACAAGGATTCTTCCGATGGAGATGAATGGCGTATGGGCATTCGAACTAGATGTCGAATACACTGGCAGTGCAGCACTTGAAGTTGAAACACGGGTTGATGCCCGAGAGGAAGATCTGCAGAAACGCATAACTGATGCAGAGTTGCGAACAACTTCTGCTGGGGATGTCCCTCCTGACCTTCTTGAGGGCCTTGTAGATTTTGAAAAGGAATTAGGTGTCCCAGGAGCAGCTGTTGATGCACAAGACCTGAAAAATGATGGAAACGTTAAAGCTGGTTAGTTGCGGTTTTAGTTGATATGCATATATCTAAATCATTTTGCATTCCCGAGAAGGAGAAATCAGAATGAATTTGTGTATGCAGATGAATCGAAGAGCTCAAAAGGTACAAAAGCAGCTCCAAACAATGTATCTAAGTGGAAGTCTATGCTGAAGAACATTGCTGAACAAGTGTCCCAGGTTCCTATTACTTTGTCAATAGGAGTGTCTTCGATTCGAGGAACTTTGCGTATACAGCTGAAACCACCTCCATCTGATCAACTATGGGTTGGTTTCACGAGCATGCCAGATATCGAATTCGACCTTTCCTCTTCTGTTGGGGAACACAAAATCACAAACAGCCATGTTGCTATGTTCTTGATTAACCGGTTTAAGGTATACTTCTCTCCTTTTTTGTATATTATGTGTTGTGTCTTAGAGGAGTTTGAGCTAACAGAAGAGAGTTGCACATGTTTTGCAGACAGCAATACGAGATGTCATGGTGCTCCCCAACTGTGAGAACATAACCATTCCATGGATGACAGCCGAAAAGGATGATTGGATCCGACGCCAAGTCGCTCCTTTCATGTGGCTGAATCAAGATACGACCAGTGATCACGACAACTCCCAAGCTGCAGAAGCGAATTCTAAAGGTGAAAAGCCGGCTACTATTTCCTCCAGCTCTGAGTCCGAACAAACGCAGAAAGCTACCATCACCCAAACTGAAGCTGGAACTGTGTCTAAATCCACAGCTTTAACAGTACAGAGTGACAAAACCTTGGAAGAAATGAAAATTCCGTTGCTAGAAAGCAACGAAAAGCACGAGACGATATCACGAGGAGGCAGTTCACGAGATACTCCGGGCAGCTTTGAATCACCGTCAAGGTCGATGCTTTCAAGCGGTGAATCGCCGTCAAAGTCGATGATTTCGAGCGGTGAAGAAGATGAATCAAAGGCAAAGAAAATGGGAAGAAAAGCTAAAATGTTCGGGAAGAAAATGGGAGAAAAGTTTGAAGAGAGGAGTAGACAGATTGTTGAGAAAATGAGAAAACCTTAAGACACGAAACTCAAAATTGGTACATAGAACAAGAAAGTTCAAGATTTAGCTACTTGTAATGATCATTTCACAAAAGAAAATGACGAATTCATTCTTATTCTTACATTGTCATAACTGTAGGTACATAAAAAGGTAGCAAAACAGTGATTCTATTGATACACAACAAAGCCTGAACAAGACAAGAGAAGACATTGACATTGAACAAAGTAAGACATCAAGACTCATCTTAGTAATCTTCAGGAGCCAAGGGCTGGTGGGTGCTGTGGTGTGGTGGCTCTGTAGGTATGATCATGTACTCATATATCAGTGCAGCTAAGGCCCCACCTATGAATGGTCCAACCCAGTAGATCCAATGATCACTCCATCTCCATCCCACCAATGCTGGACCAAAGGCTCTAGCTGGATTCATGGATGCTCCAGCAAATGGACCACCTACCAACATGTTTGCTCCAACCACAAGACCAATGGCTAGCGGCGCTATGATCCCAATACTTCCTCGTTTTGGATCAATCACAGTCGAATACACGACATAGACTAAACCAAATGTTAATATGATCTCCAAGATTAGTCCATTAACTACACCAACACCTGATGCTACACGGAAACCAACCGGTCTCTGCATGTAAAGAAAGCTTACAAACTCAGTCCTGGTCACAGAAAAGGATCATAAGATCGTTAGTAGTTGTTACCATGCCGTTTGTAGATAGCCTCAACAGAAGACAAGCGAGGATAGCTCCAAGAAGTTGAGCTATCCAATAGTAGATAGCACGGATCGCTGAAAGTCTGCCTCCAATAAGAGCACCAAAAGTAACGGCTGGGTTTACATGGCCACCAGAGACATTGATGGCTGCAGAAACAGCAGCAAACAAAGCAAAGGCATGAGCTAAGGCTACTAAAACCAGTCCTCCTGGTGTGTTTGTTCCTGTATGAGCTGCGCTGTCCCAATACAACTTATCTGCCACACAAACAAGGTCATCAAAACAGAGCTTTTTGGTATAGGAAACGTGGAAAGGAAGAAGGAGTGTACGAACCGAGGGAAAGGATAGAGCCTTCAGCTGCAAAGACAAAGACAAAAGTGGATAAAAACTCAGCTAAAGTGGCTCTAATGGAGTCTGGATGTGTAGCCTCATCGGCTCTACCGAAACCATAAGATCTACGAGCTGATGTTGCCATTATAATTTACAAAGAAAGCTAAAGTGTAATGGTGGATTGAAGAAGAAGAGAGAGTTTAAAAGAAGCCAAAAAGAAAGCTAAGTGTAAGTAAGTTGGGACAGATGTGAGACGTAAGTGTCACAACTTCAGATGGACACGTCAGCTTTCAATTGCATGTTATATTGTGCATTTAAAGTATATATTTATTTGGTCAGAGTTCAAGTTCATGTTCGTGTTCGTATGATCGTATCTATTAATCTAATCTACTCTTCAGGTTATCTTATCTTTACTTGGTAACTTCGTTTCTTGGACGATTCCTTAGGGCCCAAGATATGTGAGTGTATATATATGTGTATATTTGACTGTGTTATATGTATGCATGTGTGCCAAGTGGATTAAACATATACGAGTTCTTTGTTCTCTAGAGGGATTAAGTTCTGCTCGGTGATTTTTGGAATTGGTGATTTTTGTGTGTTTTTAATTAATTAAATATTTATTACGTAACTTTGTGAAATTCTAATTTGTATACAGTTTTTTATGAAAACAGTTTTTTTGATATTTTACATTGGATTTTACGTTTTAGTGAATAATGTGTAAATCTATATATTGATTAGTTATTATAATGAATGTTTAATTAAGAAAATAATTATCAATTTTTTTGTTATTAATGAAACAAAACTGTTTATGTTTAATTGTTTATGTTGGTGGGTAACAATTAACAATTAAAAAAACTACAAAAGAAAATATTTTTGTTATCATCTCAGAGAATCTCTAGACTGTAACAACATCCATGAAATCTGATCTGTGTTTGAATTTCTTCAATTTAGGCATTGTTTTAAGTCCCAGAAGTGGCCGCCTCAGCTGCTTTCTTCTCTCTTTGCTTCTCTCTCTTCTTCTTGTTCTTTAATGCATTCTTGCTCATTTCTCTGCATTATCACCAGATCACTGATCCATCAACACAAGAACCCTAATTTCAATTCCATCTAATGCAATATAAGAACACTTACCCTGCTGAATTTCCACCAAGCAACTGCAATTAAAAAAATCATGAAACTATCAGGACACTTTAACCACTTTATAAATGATTCAGCTCAATTTCATATACATGAAGAATTGATAATTAGTATCATTGGAGATCATAGACAAATCTTTTTTAAGTACCTCAGCTTGAATAGCAGCTGCATGTTTAGCATGTGGAGGTCGATATGCAGCTGGTTTTTGTACAGGTGGGTTAGATACAGTAGCTTTCTTCTGACCTGAACCTTGTACCAAATCAGGTTTCAGAACAACAAAATGGTGTTTACAAAACTCAATCAGACATTGTATATAAGCTTATTTTAAGTGGTTGAAACCTTGTGATTTGCCTTCTTCAAGCTTCAATGATTGAACTGAGTTGATTAGTTCACTGATTTCATTAAACTTTTCCGGAGATTCTGGTTTCCATTCAGCCTACAGGTAAAGATTCCCATGACAGTTCATTAAGACAGCTTTTGTGACTATGATTTTGAAGCTGTTTGAGTGAGTTACCTGGTATAGCTTTTCAAACATCTTCTTGAAATAACGTTTTCCATCGTAATTGAAGATTTTAATCCTTTAAACAGAGCAAAGAGGGCGATTAGATCACCAAAACAGTCATATCAATGAGGTGAGAAGCTTGAATGAATCAAGAACTACTTACCCATTGTCAAGTTGACGTCTTGGTGCTGTTGATGCAGTCAAGAAATAACGTCCATCTGGAGACCATTCACTTGTTACAGACCACTCAGCTTTATTACTTCCTAACTGCTTCTTGCTAACAACATCCCAGAACGTCTAAAATGTATAACTAAATCGATTCAGTAACCATTAGAGAGAGAGAAAGATATGAAGAACAGTAAGGGATCATTATTTTACCATATCACCAGGTAAGTTACCAAATCCAGCTACACATAAAACTGTGGAACAAAGATTGAATATCACCAAAGTCTGTAAGAGACAAGAAGACAAAAGAAAACAAGGATTTGAGGGCAGAAGAATCATAAGTACCTCTTCCTTTTGGGTTCCATCGAAGAGTGTTATAAGGTCCTTCACCAATCTCCATCAATGGTTTGCAGTTCTTGTCAAAGATAGTCACAGAAGCAGGCATGACTGCAGTAAAGTTAAGTAGAAACAAAGTTTGAAGAAGCAAATGCTAGTAAACAGCCATAGAAAGATGTTTTTAAGGATACATCCATATACAACAGCGAACTCTGAGCCTGAGAATGACCATTGAACATCATGAACTGGTCCTTCTTTACCTGTTAAAGCACCAAAGAGTCAGCACTTTTAGAACAGTTACTAAGAGCAACTCAAAGCTTAGAACTTACGTAATGGAACAAGGCCCTCATGTGTGCCATCTGTTGTAAGGTAATGTAGCTTTGTTTCTCCATAATAACTTTGGTTAGTCTTGTCAACATCTGATTGTACAACTACTAAGACTCCAGTGGATCCATGATTCCAACTAAACTGCACAGAGGAACACCTGAAAAAGCTGCGTCGAGCACTTGGCTGACTCTGCAAATCTTTCCCACATCCAAATATCTGGACACTACCTGGACTCCCCTATACATTGAAGAATTAACATGTTAGATGTCAGAAAACCTTACGTATACATCTAGACCTTAGAGCAATGAGCACAATTTAGCAATGCCAGACTCCATTGACTTCAGATTTAAGTTTCAAGCAATGAAAAACACCTTTGATTCTGGAACAAACGCAGCAACATGTGTAGCTGGCGTTTTAGAGAGCTCAAATGCAGCTACACCAGGAACTCTGATTCGAGATGTTATCCCTTTTGAGAAATCTTTTGGGTCAAAGAATTGGATCTCATTTGTAGCTAACCGGGAAGCCGAAGATTCATCAGGACTGAAGCGAATTGATGGCCTACACAACAACCATTAAAGCAACATAATAAGCACAAAGACTATACTTTATCATAGCATCATACATGCAATCATCATCATATCATTATTAAAAGTGCATTGTATGGGTGATTTATGCATGCTTACCATGAAGCTTTAGTAATTGATTTCTGGTAATGACCATAAGCTAGATCGCCTGTCTCAATTTTCCAAATGACAACATTTTTCTGCTGAGGAGATGAAGGTTTTTGAAAGGTCTGAAGATATGTCCCACAAGGAGATAGCTCAGCAGCAGTAACATCTACTATTGTGAATGATTTAACTTCTCTTAAGCTGATGGAATCATAGATACTGATGATTCCATCAGATTTCATTGCCATAAACTTAGATCCATCAATGCTGAACTTAGTATTGGAGCATGATACTCGTTCAAGCTTAGGAGTAGGCTGATTATTGCTGAATGGAGGACCATTCCACACAGAGAAACCTTCAGCTTCTCTAACTGAAAAAACAGGAAGTGGTGACCTTTAGAGAACAACATACAACTTAAGTTCTCAAGATATACAAGACAAGAGTTTAAACGATATTTACTTAAAATCTCCAACGATGGTGAAGAGCTCATTGCTTAATTGAGACACCTGATAATCAAAAAGAAACCCCAAAAATAAAGCCCAAAATAAGTACATTGATTATAAGATTATCGCAAAATGAAGTCAAGAAAAAGCTCTCCAATTTCTTAGTGAAACCCTAGTCATCAATCTAAATTGAAATCAATTTGAAGACTAGATTACACAAGAATCGGGAGAGGACCAAATTTACTTCACGGGATCGATGAAATATCTTGCAGAAGATATATTAAAGTTATAAACTTTAGATAACAAACTTCTCCTGGTGGAATCTAAGAATTGAAAAAACTGAAATTGAAGAAGAAGAAAATGACCTGAATTGAACAATCGCGAGCTGGGTGGTCGGTTGCTGCGGTGGTACTGGCCGGCTTTTACCTCTAAATCTTGAGATAACCTAAATTGGCTATTTATTTTTTAATTAATATTCGGATTCAATTTATATCTTTTTTCGAATTTTAAGTTCTATTGACATTTACCGTGTATGTTAATGCATGTATGCGCTTATACAAGAAGATTTAAAATTACTACTATTAATTAAAGTTAAATAATTTAATGACGGTTTTCACTAAAAATTTACGAATAGTCATTAGTATAAGACTACAAGTTAACAATAAATGTCAAAATATATATTTTTTTAAAAGAGTGTATTTCTCCACAATACCCTTCTCTTATTTCCTCCGTGGAGTATCGCTGATTTGTTGCCATCGGCTCAACTCTTGACCAGGTAAATCTCTAGTGTTTTTGGAGTGATCGGATTCTAATTAGGGGTTTTTCGTAAATTATTGTGTTTGTCTCCAAGAGCTAGCTCTAATTTTCAAGAAATTCGTGTAATCGGTTTCCGTAGTAGATTGCTCACCACCTGTTCGATGTAATTCCTCACTTAGAACCCTGTTTTTTTTCTTCTATCTCCTGTGAAACCATTTGTAGACTGTTTTCGAACCATTATTTCATATGTGTAATAAGAGTGGAAATTCACAGTGTATTGTTCTTCCTAAAATTCGTTGAATTGTCCCAAATTCACATTGTAAACAACAGATCAATAACAATAGTCCGAATTCCGGTTAACCTATTTTTTTCATTATACAATGGGACAAAATTTAGTTTTTTTTTCGTCATTGGTCCAATATTTGTAAATTTGTTACTTAGAATATGATCGTTGAATGATGTCTTCAGAGGTTTGAGGAATCCCAAGCTTCAAACATTGGTTATGGCAGAAGTAAGTCTTGGTTTGCTTATAGACATTGTAGACGAGGAGTGGATGAGGGACACGCTGCCTGATGATGGTAACCAATTTGCCATCTCCATCTACAAATTATACCTGAATTTCATTTTATATCCCCACTTCCAGTTTCATCAGATTATTGGTGTGTTGTTATTGCCACAGATCTTCCATTGCCTCCAGTGCTTGCTGTCCGGACAGATGATACTGAAGAACCCAGTATGTTTCTTTCTTTGCTTCACTTTCTATTTCTATCTGATTCTAAACCCCATTGCAATTCATAGTCTTTAAAACACAATAGTCTCTAGTAACTGCTAGCTAAGTTCAGGTCCAAGATATTGACACTTTGTTGAGGAATCAATGGAAACAAAATGTGGCTAGCTCTTTGTATAGGTTTCAGACATAGTGAGAATGAGGCTATATTAGAACCAAACATAGATGATGTCTAGCCATAGATAAGCTTTGTTTCAGATAAAGTTTGATCTTTTAAGACGTTAACTACCAAGACTGCTTTTTTAAACGTAACAATGGGTTGATCTCTGAATACTTCTTTCCGTTTGTGATCTCTATTTTCAGATCAAGAGACTCAGCAACCAGAAGGAGAATCATGGCATGATCTTGCACTGGATACACAGTAAAACAGCCTATTTAGTGGAAACTTCTTTAAAAATCTTGTCTCTTGTTGTGTGTGATCAATATCAGAACTTGTAGCTTTTGTGTGAGACTTATCCTTGCTATACTCTCTATTGAACCTTTTGCTTTATTTTGTTGGTGAAAAATAAAATAAATTTGGTTGTTTATTATGACGTGTCTTGTTCTGGTTGGTCCACGTAGTTTAACGAATCCGTAACGGTAACTCTATATAAGTTTCTCGAGCCATTAGCCGCTAAAAAACCAAGAAATAACCAGTTACGGCCTAGGCGAGGAATATGAGGTGCTTATCACTGAGTAATCATGTTCCTCCATTAAAGCTCTTTCGCAATGAACGAAGAATCTTCAAGCTTAGAAGTCAATCGTCTATCTTGGTTCAACATCTCTTCCGCAATAAGGTTTTGGTTTCTACTTCTTCGTGTTTTTCACCTGGAGTTGTTGCTATATCGGCTTCTTCCTCTCCTCCTGTCACTGAAGCAGCAGAAGAAGACAACTTTGATGATGAATTGCGGCGTCTTTTGGCTCTTGTACCGGAGGAGATACGACGGACACTGGAGGAGCACCCGGAGATTAGTGAACTCGTGGAGGTAGTTTTGGATTTAGGTCGTAAGCCTCTGGCACGTTTCCCTTCTGGAGATTTTGTTATTTCTGATGACGCTGTTAGGGTTCAGGATCTGGAATTCGCTGTCTCTCAGGTTGGTGAGTGTTTTTCTTCTTCCCTGAGATTTTCGTTGAAGTAACATCTCTAGTTGCTTACTAAAATCAATAAAACTGCAGGTTGGAGAGTTTACTAATGATAATCGAGCAGGAATTAGCCGGACGCTGCACCGGATTAGTGCCATTAGAAATCGGAAAGGAGAAATCATTGGGTTAACTTGCCGTGTTGGTCGAGCTGTTCAAGGAAGTGCCAATTTGCTGCGTGATCTTGTTCAAGATGGGAATTCTTTATTGCTTATTGGTCCCCCAGGTGTGGGAAAAACAACAATGATTAGGTTTGTTTTCGTTTCTACATAGATTAGTTGGCTGCTTTGTTAATCTAGAGGCTAGGACTGTGTTATCTGTAATTGACCATTGCTATTTCAGGGAGGTAGCACGAATGCTAGGAAATGACTACGACAAGAGAGTAATGATTGTGGACACTTCTAATGAAATAGGTGGTGATGGTGATATACCTCATCCAGGGATCGGCAATGCGAGGCGGATGCAAGTGCCTCACTCTGATATACAACACAAGGTTAGTACTTAGTAGTGATCTTGAACTTTGTTGTAAACTCAGATGCATTTTAAGTTAATTTGCTTGATTACCTTCAGGTACTGATAGAAGCAGTTGAAAATCACATGCCTCAAGTGATTGTGATAGATGAGATTGGAACTAAACTTGAAGCTATGGCTGCAAGCACAATAGCAGAACGTGGAATCCAATTAGTTGCTACTGCTCATGGAGTCACCATAGAGAATTTGATTATGAACCCTTCATTAGATCTTCTGGTTGGAGGTGTACAGGTTAGACTCATATGTTTGCATACCATTCAACCTCAAGACTGGATTCAAGATATAGTTTGTAGATTCTAGTTTTAGATTTTTGATGAGAATCTCTTACTAGTTTGTTGAACAGCATTGTATATCTGTTTTCTCTATTAGTGTTTTCAGACATATTCATCTTTGGCAGAGTGTGACTCTTGGAGACGAGGAAGCAACGAGAAGAGGCGGCCAGAAGACTATTCTTGAAAGAAAAGGTCCTCCAACATTTAGCTGTGGTGCAGAAATAGTTTCAAAGACTGAAGTTAGAGTTCATAGGAGTCTTGAAGCAACTGTTGATGCTGTCCTCGCAGGTAGACACTATTTTTAATATGTTGGAACTCTCCATAGAAGCAAAGAACAGATACATTTTTTGCTACAAGAACATTTTAAGATTCTGGCTTGAGTTCATCTTCTTCCTTTGGTTGCTCTTCTGGTTAAAAGGTCGCTTGCCAAACGTTGAGATCCGCAAACTAAATTCCCAAGGAGTGGAAGTGATTACAGAGAAAGAATCTTACATGGATAAGAAACAAGAAGATGCAATGGTAGATGTTTCTAACCTAACTAAAGGCAGAACTATCTCTGAAATCGTCCCAACTAAGGAACTGGATGAAGCAGAATCTTCAGAAGACGAAACACCGTTGAATCTCTACGTCTATGGGGTAAACTTAAAGCCTTAGATTCTGGTTTTTTTATTTTCTTGATGATTTCTCTATATTAATATCCATATAATTATACAGATTGCAGAATCAACAGTGCTTCAGGCAATCAAACAACTAGATATGGAGATTACAGTAGAGTTAACCGATGACATAAGCGAAGCAGAAGCTTTACTCGCATTGCAATCCAAGATCAGGAAGAATCCCAGAATCAAATCATTAGCTACATCTCATGGCATACCTGTTTATGTAACCAAGGTAAAAACTGTAGTTAAGATTGTCTTGTTCTCAAGATGCTCAAAGTATGCTCATTTCTAGCTTCTTTAAGAAATCAAACTACCCCTTTTTTGTAGACTAGCTCAGGTATTCAAGTGGCTAAAGCTATAAGAGCATTACTAACCGATTATGAAGACGGACTCGGAGAATTTGGATCAGAAGATCTTCCTAAACTATCTGAAAAGATGGATGCTTTAGAAGTAACCTTAAAGAACCATTTACAGACCACTTCGTTCATATAAGTTACAGTTTCATCATTGATGCGAAACCAATCTGTTGATGTACAGGAAGCGAGAATAGCGATAGAGCGGATAGTGATACCGAAAGGTGAACCAGTAGATCTATTACCGAGACCAACACAGATCGTGACTCTTCAAGGAAAGCTGGCCAAGAAGTACAATTTAAGACCAGAGAGACAATGGAGAGGAACTGAGACATATCTACGGATCCTCCCGTTTGGTCCAGATGAAAACAGAGACGACGGAGACGGCGTTGAAGAGGAGGAGGAGGAGGAAGAGGTGGAGGAGTTTGGTTATGCGACTGGTGAGTCTAATGGTTCACCTTATGGCATTGAGAGGTTACCTTTGTTACCTGACTAGTTTTAGTTATCATCTGCAATCTCCAATATTATTCATTAAATAATGTTTTTTTACTTGCAAAACTCACTTATTTGCATAACATTTATTCGACAGTTGCATACAGAGTTATTCATAGTTTGTTATCGATTAATCACAATATAACATTATGTAAACAACATGTATTAACAAATTTATAAAAACAAATTTTAACAAAATTCTTCATTTGTCTCTATTAATCTCATTTAACAAAAAATTTGAAGTTAACAAAATTTCTAAAAAAATAAATAAACGTGTAAGACATAATCCATAAATTTTTGTTTAAAAATAAAAATAAAAATAAATAAATTATGAGTTATAAAGTTTAAATTTAGAAAGAAAAAAAAGTGTCCATAAATTTCAATTTAACCAAATATTTACAGAAAATAAATAAATGTAGGTTATACACAAAATTCTCAGAAAAATATATGTATATAATCTATAATCCATAAATTTTTAGTTTGATAAAAGTTCTCAAAACAAATATATAAATATGAGTTATATAATCTAAAATATTTAAATTTTATAAAATTTCTACAAAAAATCAATAAATGTGAGATATAGTATATAACTTTTCAATTTGACAAAACAAAATCAAAAACTATGTTTTTATCCACATATCAAAAACTATGTTTTTATCCACATATCAAAAACTATGTAAATGTGAGCTATAGCTCATAAATTTTCAATTTAACAAAAATTTCATACAAAACTATAAATTTTAAGTTTGATAATTACAAAATTATAAAATTTCATACAAAACTATAAAATTACAAAATCATAAGAAAAATTATTAAGTTTGATAATTTTATTTTTCTGGTACTAACTAGTTATATGATATCATTAAAGTGATAGAATTAATATAATGGTTAATTGGTGCAATAGTAAATTTTGTTTATTTAATACATTTATCTGTACGAATTTGATAAAATATAACTATTGATAAAAAAAAACTATAATCTTATTATCGTTATTCATATGAGAGGACCGACTCTTATACTAGTGCAGTAGTGCTCTATAAGATTATTACTTAAGTTCCATCTTTTTTTATTTATTTATCTAATGCACCATTGTCATAAGTCAACCATTATTATAAACATTTTGTATATACAAAAATGTGTAATGTTATAAAACAAAATGGGAAAAAGGTAAAAAGGAAAATTATAATATATAGTATGATGCACAAATAAAAGAGAAATTGGATAAGTTAATTTAATTGAGGAACACACGCACACATACACTTAAATATATGCATAGGGTCACTACTTATATAAATTAAAAGAATAAAGATTCATTTTTGTTGTCAACGAAATAGATTCATATAACAATATAATAAATTGTATGATATTATATGCTACAAAATCCAATATATATATATATATATATTATGAAATAAATTTATTAGCTATA
>KE153405.1:60615-100027 GCA_000411095.1 Aethionema arabicum
TAACTCGATAATTAAATGTATTTTTCAACTTTAATTATTCCGTAAACATATTTAGATAAAAAAGATTGGTTTTCATATTTTTCTATCCATAATTAGAATTTTAAAATCATGTCACTTATAAATATATAATAATTTTTTTTATTTTAAGAAAATATAATGCAAAATACATTAGGTATTTATCTGTATTCCACTCTATACTAATTAATTTAGTGATCTATACACTTTTTCTATCATCTTCGAAATCGTGCTTTTCGTAAACTATAAACTATAAACTACCATTTGTAGCCACAAAATCCAAAAATAGTTTCCTCTAATAACATTTTTATAATAAAAAGAAAATATTCAACTTGGTTTCACAAATTAAAAAGACTGATTGACAACAAAAAAAAAGACTGATCAGAAACTTTGTCTTATTCTTCATATTTATTATAAAAAAATAGAAAGAAAATAAAAAAGAACTATGAGTGATCTGGATCTCTACTACTCATGATTCATGAATATTCTCAGGGTCCAACTTCCACATAAGTATAAATAAATTACAATAATAACCATTAATGTCTTTAACATCTTAAATATATTATTGATTTCGTTATATTAGTTATGTTTTATAGTTTTCTCTGCTTTTGATTATGATATTTTTGGATATAAAAAAAAATTAACCATCCAAGTATTGTTGGATAAAACGATCTCATATATCTTTTTAATACATTTATATATTATTTTTACTTTTTCATGTTCAGAATCTAAAAAAAACGCAGAATCATCATATATATTTTTTTTGATTTTAATATTTGTGTTATTATTTCAGTAAATAAAATTAAAATTCAACTAAATTGACTTTCTCAGATCCTTTACTTTGGATTTACGTTAGTTGAAGTCGTCTAGTCACCTTCCTTATCTAAGTAAAAATGGCGGCAAAGTCGGCCACGTAATGTGTTATTACTCCACATTTTTTAATTTTTATTAATATTACAGAAATATTACTATATAACATAAAAAGACTAAAATTTGTATATCGCTTTTTATTATATATTCTGTTTGTATTTTTTTAGTTATTTGAGCTGCACGGTTTCTTTATTTTATTTTCTCTTGTTTATAATATACATTTTTATATAATATACAATTTTTTTGTTTATATAAAACTAACTTAAATTTATTTATCATCAAGTGCATCTTATTTACACATGTCATCTTCACATTTTCACTTTACAAATATAAAAAAGAGCATTTAATTTTTTTATTCGAAAAAGTGTTTATAATTCTTAGAATAAAACTTTTTTTGTTCACACACACTTACACATTATATACTTTAACATATAAAAATTGAATACATTTATATATATTGGAAAAATGGAAGTGACGAGCACTTTTATAAAAGATCGATTTCTCATAAAAGTATACGACCGCCTTAACTTATTTCATAATATTAATAATAAATTAATAAATATTCAAACTTATCATTCCAATTAAATTCACGATCCCGATGCCATTCTCTATATAAACGTCTTCACTCTTCACTATTTTACATTTAATCATATAACAAATATAATTAATTTCTATATATTTACACAATTACACATAAAAACAGTGACCGTTATGGTTAAGTTGAAGTTTTGGTTATGTTTGTTCTTGATCTGCGTTTTGTTATCGCGTTTACCAGCGTCTCGACCGCTAACGTCTCAAAACGCAGACGGGTTTAAACGACGGCGTATGATGATAGAAGCAGAGAAGGTGTTGAAAGCGAATCTGGATAAGTTGATGGAAAGAGGTTTTAATGAATCTATGAGATTAAGTCCTGGAGGCCCAGATCCACGTCATCATTGAATTTATATATGTGACGATTTCGGTTTCGTTAGATTTTGGATTTGAGAACCGGTTTTGTGTTACCCGACCGGTTTAGAATTAAGATGCGTATCTATTTAATTGGTGTCACTAGATTAAACTGATGTATTTGTCATCATGCGACACATTTATGGATTGTGCATGTTTATAAATGTAGATTTTTTAAATTAAGTTTTTTTATGTCATGTGTATTATTTTATATATTTGCAATTTTAAGAAAACAATCACTAATATTATTTTAAATCATTGGTAAATTAAGCACATATCATTGTTCTTGGATCCATTTAAGAGTTTGTTTACAAAAAATCATATCCTAGTAGTTTTTTTTTTTTAAAAGATATCCTAGTAGTTGTTTAATCAAATTTAATTAGCTATTACGATAATAAAAATTTCACATTAGATTATTAATTCGATTCATCAATAAAATTGTGTATATATATATATATATATATATTGTTATAACACACTCAAGCATTATTTAAAATCTGTTATAAGAAAACTAAAAAACATTAAAACAAAATAAATTCTAACGTGAAAATGATATTCATCTTGTAAGGAACAATTGAATTTAATTTATTGTTTTTAATGGATAGTATAAATTCACGATTTTGAATATAAAATAAACATGATAAAAGTGTGTGTGTATAGTCAAAAGAAAGATTACAGTAGAAAAACAGGGGAAACACAGAGATCTTGTTATAAAGAAATATTACACTTTTGTTATGAGGCCTGAAAGTCAACGCCTCTTTTCTCCTCTTTCAAATCTTCATTTTCATATACTTTTTTCACAAATCCACTCCTTGAAATGTGCTCTACAAAACCCATCTCTCAAAATTCCCAGTTTCTTCTTGTACTTTCGTTACAAGATCCAAAGAACTTCCAAGTTGATCACAAACTTGATCTTCCATTAAAAAGCTTTTAAGCTCAAGTATGTATAAGAGGAGATGAAGTAACTTACAACAAAAAAACTAAAAAACTTAACAAATTCACTGATCTGTAAGAAGAGGATACTTACAAAACCTCTCATTCTTCATACACATAAAGAATCTCTCATAACCAGACGCCATTTGAGTTGCAGTAAACATCAAAAGAGCATACTCTTTACAAGCTTTCCCTTTCATCTCCAAAACCCTAATCCCATCTCTCACAACACCATCCAAAGTCTCAACAAAAGATCTCACATTTGGTGAAAAAGTATACCCAAACCGTTCATCCACAACAACTGTCCCAACAATACTCGGATAATTCGGAGTCACCACCGGTTTACCACACTGCATTGCTTCAATAAGTGTTAAATCAAGCCCTTGTGGTCTCAATGTCGGATTCACAAACACATCTAAAGCATTATAGAATCCAGAAAGCTCTTCTGGCTCCAAAGCTCCTAAAACCCTAACACTTTCTCCCAATTCAGCATAACGTTTCCCCCAAGGACCAGTTCCAGCCACCAGTAGGTAAACTTTAGGGTGTGTTTTCAGGAGCATTGAAAACGCTTCGTATAGTAATGGATGCCCTTTATCTCTCACTAAACGTCCAGACACACCAAACACAAGAACAGTTCCATTACACTCACCAGGAACTCCATGTTTTGCTCTGAATCTAGCTCCTGAATCAGGGGAATACACAAACTTTGTTTGGTCAACTCCATTGACTATAACATGAACATTTCTCTTAGGAAGTTGATAGATGTTAACAAGAACTTCACGCGCGCTATTGCTTATGCAAATGTGGTGTTTATAGCTTGGGAAGAATCTGATTTCTTCGACAAGTCTAGGCATTGTTTGTTGAAGATCAGAGGTTTGATTTGAGTAAAGTTCTTGAAAGAGTTTAGAGTGTATAATTTCGTACCAAATTCCATGCCAAGTAACAGCTACATTACTATTAGGAACCATTTTTACTCTCCAATGAGGTAAAGAAACACTTTCAGTGTGAACATAATCAAAGGGTTTGACGCCATTGATTCTATTGAAGATCTCAAAGGCGTGAGTGCAGTTAAGTACACCGAATTGATTAGGGGAAAAGTAGACATGAAGATTTCCTTCTTTGTACTCTTTTTGATTACTGTTTTTATCAGAAGAAACTGTGAAAACATGAACTTCGTGACCTCTAGAAGCAAGAGAAGTGTAGAGAGTGAATGCGTGACGTTCCATGCCTCCAGGGATTGAACCAACAGGCCATGATTTGCAGAACACTGCAAGCTTTAGCTTCTCTGAGATAGGTCCAAAGGAGAGTTTGTTCCAAGGAGAGGTTAAGTCTCGAAGATCTCCGGCGAATTGAGGATTCTCCGGTGAAGAAAACGGTACCGGAGAGTAGTCAAATTGTGAGAAGAAGATGTAGTAAGAGGAACAGAAGAGGATTACTAAAGTTATGAACTTTAAAGGAAGTGAAGTAGAAGAAGATGAAGAGATTGTTCTTGAAGAATGATTCTTGAATGCCATTTTTCTTGGTTTTGAGTTTTGATTTTCGAGGTTTTAAGTAATTGAAGTTGTTTTCTCATTGATTGTTGCTTAAAATTCGGATCTTTTTCGAATTTTGTATGTATCAGAGTTCGTTTTTCAATGGGATTGCACATGAACTGGCTAATTTTATATTGTCAATAAGTCAAAATTGTGACTAAACCGGTTTTGTTCCGGTTTGGTACACGTAGGCGTTTGGTTATTGGGTGTTTATAACACCGTCACACGCTTTACACATGTGTTATTCCCCTAATTTCTCGGGTGCGAAGCGCGTGAGCTCAAACGCTAGTGTTCTCGAAACGCTGCGACTCAAAATCGCTTCCTAGGGTTTCGTCCTTGTGATCCCAAGCTAATGTTCATGAGCTAACGATCTTGATCTCTTTTACTGTCTGGTTTCACCGATTATTTCGATTTTTTGGTTGAATTCTCGATCTTGGTGTTGTGTGTGAAAACCCTAGAGAAACCCTAGATTCTTGTTTAGAAATTTTCGTCAACAAGGATAATGGCTTCTGGTCCTATAGCTGGTGGAGCTTCGAAGGCGACGCATAAATGGGGAGGCGGCGGCAACAAAATTCAGAACCGATCGAAACCTATGTCGGCGGCCAGACAGGAGAGGTCGAATCCGATCGTGTCTCCGTCGAACTCGGTTGGGTCGGACGATGATAATCACATGTTGAAGATAAGTTTGAGCTCTATTTCGAAGTTTGAGGCTAGGAACTTGAAACGAAAACTACAGGATGAGCTAAACGAGGTTAGAAGCTTGATGAGGCGGCTCGAGAACCGAAGTAGTATTGCCGGAGATTTTGGGATCGCGGAATCGGCGATGCCCAACAAGAAGCTTAAAACAGCTAATGGCGGTAAGAAGGGCGGGCATTTAGCTGATAAAGGTACGGTACAGATTTTGAAGAACTGCAGTAATTTGCTTACGAAATTGATGAAGCATAAGTTTGGATGGGTGTTTAATGTGCCAGTAGATGCGAAAGGGCTTGGTTTACATGATTATCACACTATTGTTAAGAAACCTATGGATTTGGGTACAGTAAAGACTAAGTTGGGTAAAACTTCGTATAAGTCACCATTGGAGTTTGCCGACGATGTCAGACTCACTTTTAACAATGCAATGCTGTATAATCCTAAGGGTCATGAAGTGCATCATATGGCTGAGTTTTTGTCGAAAATGTTTGAAGATAAATGGGTGCCGCTTGAAGCACAATATGATTTGCTTAACAGGAGACAACAATCAATCCGTGAGATTGATTTCTCAGCTCCTGTTTCAACAAATACTCCTTATGTAGAGCCGTTGCGTGCTCCTACACCGTCCCCTTCTCCTCCTCCTCCTAGAGTAGTTGAAAATAGAACTGTGGAGAGAGCTGAATCTATGACAACTCCGGTGGAACCTGCAACTCTTGCTATTGTCCCTGAGAAGCCTGAGGTAGAAGTGGCGTCTGAAAACAGGGACCTAACATTTGATGAGAAACGAAGACTCAGTGACGACCTCCAAAACCTACCTTTTGACAAGTTAGAGGCAGTTGTCCAGATTATAAAGAAGAGTAATCCAGAACTCGCTCAACAAGATGATGAGATTGAACTAGATATTGATAGTCTTGATCTTGAAATACTTTGGGAGCTTTACAGATTCGTGACTGAATATAAGGAGAGCTCAACCAATCAAAAAAAGGAAATGGGATTGAGTTCAGAAAGAGATGCTGAATCTGTCCATAACATTGTCCAAGAACCGACGAGGGTAAATAACTAATTGTTACTCATGTTTCTTGTTTCTACTGCATAACTTTCACTTTGGCTAATATTCTATTTCTTCTTTGCATCTTCACAGAACACGCTAGCAACTGACCCTGAAATGTCAAAAGTTACTGAATCAGGTGAGATATTCTCATTCAAAAAGCCACATCAAGTTCTGTTATATTAGTATATATCTAGACGAAAAGAGACAACATGACCCCACAACAATAACTCTATCTCTAAATCATGTCTTGACAATTTAACAGGTCATGTGAAATCTCCTGTGAGACAAGAAAAAGAAGCTGGTGGATCAAGTAGTTCTAATAGTTCTAGTAGTGGCTCAGGCTCCTGTTCTAGTGGTAAATGTTGCAACTGGGTTATCTCCTTTCTCTTATCAACCCACAATTTCGGAACCTATTAACTTACAAGCCTCATTATTTCTGCAGATTCCGACAGCTCCAGCTCCTCAGGACATGGATCTGATACCGGTAATTAACCAAGATTGTGAAATTATTTAGCATAGGTGGAGCCATGGTGTTTTCGGTTTCAAACTTTTGTCCATCTCTTTCCATAGCAAAGCTAGGTTTCATAGTCGATGCCTTTTTACAACTTCCCAATCGGATTGTTTCTGTATTAAGGATCCTTTTTAACTGTACAGAAAATAACATTTTTTTTTTCTTATCTCCTGCTTGTTATCAATTGAACAAGCTTCTTCTTTAGTTCTTAACCATTTTTGGTAGTCTTTGTTCCTCTGAAGATCAATCTTTTCTATGACCAAATTCGTTGGGTCGGTTTCATTGCAACAATAAAATAACAGTCAAAAACAGTACAAAGACACGCTACCTAAGATCTCACCAACTGGTGGTTACATGGAACAAACAATGGTCAAGTTTGATGCTTCTTTGTGAAGATATTCGAATCCTTTAATGGCTTCAATATCCGAAACAATAACTTTTAAACTAGCCAGCTCTTTTCATTTGAGTCTGTTTCAAATGTCGATACAAAGTTCTGCAGATCCCCGGATTATTCAATCCATCTTCCAAGTTGTTCTTGTTAGTGTTTTAGTTCTAGGATCTGCAAGATGGATCCTAGATGAACTCAAGAGCAACAAGAGCCGGATAATGGAGTTTTATGGTAAGAAACAGAGAGAGCCAGTGTTTGTTACCAAAGAGGATAAGCTTGATGAGAGCTGCAATGTCTTTGAAGGACAATGGGTTTGGGATAATGTCTCTTACCCTCTTTATACAGAGAAAAGCTGTCCTTATTTGGTCAAGCAAACAACTTGTCAACGAAATGGAAGGCCTGATTCGTTTTACCAGAACTGGAGATGGCAACCGAACTCATGTGACTTGCCCAGGTGAGAAAGAAAAGCATGTACAAATTCATGCTTTTGGACCCAAACCAGTGTTTTTAAAGCTTGAAATGTTTCAGGTTTGATGCTCTGAAACTGCTGGATGTGTTGAGAGATAAAAGACTGATGTTCATTGGAGACTCTGTGCAGAGAAGCACGTTTGAATCGATGGTTTGTATGGTGCAATCTGTTATTCCTGATGGGAAGAAGTCCTTTCACAGGATTCATCCAATGAAGATCTTCAAAGCTGAGGTACATAAAAATTCATCTTCCTAAGTTAGAGATTTCAAAGAGGCAAAGATGGGTTCTTATATTAAGTGTAATGCATTTGATCAGGAATACAATGCAACTATTGAGTATTACTGGGCACCTTTCATCGTGGAATCAATTTCAGATCATGCCACTAATCATACAGTACACAAAAGATTGGTTAGTCTGGATGCTATTGAAAAACATAGCAAAAGCTGGGAAGGTGTTGATATTCTAGTCTTTGAGAGTTATGTATGGTGGATGCATAAGCCTAAGATCAATGCAACGTAAGCCATATAAAGTTGGTTGCAATGCATATAAAAGGATATTTCAATAGAAAACTTATATGTATGCATATGCAGGTACGGACATACCGATGAAGTCCAAGAGTATAATGTGACTACTGCTTATAGAATGGCGTTAGAAACATGGGCCAACTGGGTTGAAACGAAGATCAATCCTGTGAAGCAAAGAGTATTCTTCACGAGTATGTCTCCGACTCATCTGTGGTATGTTCCTTGGCTGCTACACAGATAACAAAAAGCATAAAACATCAAAAGTTACACATTATTGATAGATTTAGAGCAAAACTATGATCTTTGGCAGGAGCTGGGAGTGGAAGCCAGGAAGCGATGGAACCTGTTACAATGAGTTATATCCAATAGACAAACAATCATATTGGGGCACAGGCTCAAATCAAGAAATCATGCAGATACTTGGCAACGTTATACGCAGAGTAGGAGAAAACGTCACGTTCCTGAACATTACACAACTATCAGAATATAGAAAAGATGGCCATACAAGTGTGTACGGAGAACGGAGAGGGAAGCTCTTGACGAAGGAAGAGAGAGCCGATCCAAAACACTTTGCAGATTGCATCCATTGGTGTTTGCCTGGAGTTCCTGATACATGGAATGAGATTCTGTACGCATATTTGCTACGTAGTCATAGGAATTCCTTTTAACATTTTACCATCTATGGCATTTAGATACGTTTATTTGGCAATGATACGAGAAAATTTTGGTTATTTATTGGCAAAAAAGATTGCATCTCAGAGCAGATTAGCTCTCATATAAGTTATAGAAAGCAACAAGAGTCTCCCCCGCCTTATAAATTATACCATACTCTAACTCAAACCCAAAATAATGTGAGGCTAATCTCACAATAGCTCCCACTCGAAATCTTCTGATTCATGTACCTGTGAGTTTTTGTTGTTTACAGGTTCCACATGTTCAAAGTCTCCCCCAATGGCTAGATGAGAACCCATTTCTGCATCTCCAAACCAAATTGCAAGCTGCTCGTACTCCTTCGCTATTCTTCTTCTCGAAGTTAAAGCATCAAACATCTTTTTCTGATGATTATAGAAGGGTAAAGTTAGGAATTAACAAGAGGCAAGGTTTTTAGTAGAGCAAAATCACTCATCTGAGAGAAAGAGGGAGTATAAGATAGAACCTGGAATGATCTGAGTTTCTTGGTTCTCTCATGGGCTGCATAAAGCATCTTGTCGTCAATATATAAGGGGTCTGCTCGAACTGCCTTGCTGTGCAACGCATTAGTTGCTAATGGAGCAACATCTTTTTGATTTAGCACACTCTTTAAATTACCTACAAGATGTTGCTGCACATGTTGGCTCTACTAAAGCTGTAAAGAGACTAATAAAAACTAGAGACAAGAGTAAGCAAAGCACCAACCTGTCTTAGAGTTACTCCTAGTAGATATGTTGTTGACCACTGTTTCTTGAACAGGTATAGTTGGGGTTTCTGTCTTGAGTTGAACTACACTTAGATCACCCAAAGAAAGCAAATGCGGAGATAAAATAGGATTCTCATCACGTGCTACTGCAGTTCCAAAGCTTTCCAGAGAATTGCGAGTAAAATGAGGTTCTGCTGAAGCAATATTCGAGCACGAATTTACTCTAACTTCTTCTGAGTTAGAGTAAGAGTTCTGAGTGGTTAACGTGTTTGTGATCTGACTCTCATCAGAGACTTGATAAATATCGAAAGTAGGAGAAGTGGCTGTTGTGAGATTACTATTAAAGTGGCCTTCAAGCAATGGAGCTCCAGATAATATTTCCTCAACAGGCATCGCCATGGCTGATAACTTGTTCAAGCTATCCCTGTGAATTCGCTCCTCAACACAGGAACTTCGTGAAATGTTAAAGTTCTGATGTGATGGTGGATCAGAAAGACTTCTTGGACTCTGCAGATCAAGCAACTCGAGATCATCCTGCGCAACTTCCTCTTGTTCATCCCTTTCAGAATCCCATTTCAATGGACCACTTGCTCTTAAACAAAGCGTGCTCTGTACAACACACGAACTATTACTCATTATTTCTACTCTTAACACCCTTTAAATCGTTTCAGTTTTATATGGCAATGCAAAATTGAATGCTAAAGAGTACCTGAGTAGTGAAACTGTCTACCTCCATAAATAGCGTTTCCAACTTGTGGTAGATTTTACCAAACCATTCGTTTTCTTTGCATTCGTTTTCTTTGGATTCGTTTTCTTTGGATTCGTTTTCTTTGGATTCATTATCCATAGTTCACACTACGAAAACTTATCCAGAAGAAATCAAACCCCAATCCAAACCTTAGTCAAGTCAAAAATCTCAATGAGAAAGATAAAATACTTCATAAGTTTGGTCATTTTACAACCATGACGACATTAAAAACGAAAGCAAAGGTCTAAACTTAAGAACAACTCAAACCTCTGAAAATTTTACGAGGTCTAACTTAACGAAAACTTCATCTGTTTGATCCAAAAAACGATCAACAATTCAGAAAACTAGAATCAACTCGAAATCGTCAACTAAGCACGACGGAAAAAAAAATTCAAACGCGCACCGATCGGATTACATCAACAAGACGAGACTAAAGGGAGAGAAGAACCCTAGAAATTCAAAGTAAGCATATATAGATGAGAAAAAAAAAAAAAAGAGATGAGAATTACCAGAGAAAATGAGAAGGAGACTACAACAGAAAAATAGCCTGACACAGATAATCACGCAACAAATAAAATCTTAATTTATCATTATAAGATTTAGGCGAGGTTTAAGATATTTCCTTTTTTTAATCCTATATTAAATCAAATCACTATTTAAGCTTTAAATGGGCTTCCTTATTAAAAAAGATATATCCTTAAATGGGCTTTAAATGTAAGGCCCAAGATAGATGAATGTGTAGAAAAATGTCATGAATCACGCTTCCAAGTGATATACCGTATACGTATATGCATACGTAAGTGTGTATAAGGTAGGTACAAAATGAAAGATTAGGATGGTGACACGTGGAAGGTGATCACGGAAAAAGAGGCATGGGTCTTTAACGACAAATTTACATAGAGAAATGTGAAATCTGCATTATCCCTCTTCCATCATCATCGTTCCATTCCATCCCTCAATTTTATTAAATTTATTTATTATTTATATATATATATATATACACACACCTCCCAACATATATACACACACATGTATCTATAGCTATATATAACTCTCAGTATTCATTCATATATCACATTGTGCAAGAAAGAGATCAATTGTTATGGCGACTTCAACGTTCTCGTCTCGTAGTGCACAAACCATGAACTCCATGGTCATCAAGTAAGCTAATTTATCATACTTATATATATATATATATATGTATATTATGCATGCAAAGTTTATATGTGTCATGTGATTTATTTCTCAATAAAACCACCAAATATGAATTAGTTACAATTACGTAATTAATAATTTAATTTTAATAGTACATAACTTTAAAAATATAATAATCACCATTTAAAAAAAAATTATATATATAATAATCATCTATATATATGTTAATACATTATATATACATAT
The DNA here is from genome assembly GCA_000411095.1 of Aethionema arabicum. Taxonomy (NCBI): domain Eukaryota; kingdom Viridiplantae; phylum Streptophyta; class Magnoliopsida; order Brassicales; family Brassicaceae; genus Aethionema; species Aethionema arabicum. The sequence continues at coordinate 72,092 of KE153405.1, forward strand.
AAAAGTTTTCAAAACATTATTGTAAATTAATTATATGTTATATATGTAGGCCAATGCTTAGAAAATCGATCCACAAGAAAAGCGCATCACACGATATAGTGAGAGAGACGGCGAAGACAGAGGCCGGCGCCGGAGAAAGTGAGATGAAGACGGTGAGAAGTTTCGCCGGAGAAACGACGTCGTCGGGGACGAATTGGGTCCCACATGAAGGGACAGGAATATATTATCCAAAGGGACAAGAGAAAGTGATGCAAGATGTGCCTCCTCCGCCACGTGGCAGCCAAGTGGAAGATGAGCTTATCAATTGGTTCTCTTAACCATTCACCAACTACACTTATTAATTCTCTTATCATCAAATCTCTATTGTTATGTAATGTGCCATATAATATATAATATTATGTAATATTGTATGTGTACTTAAGTATATATGTGTATGATCATAATGAATAATGATGATATATGATGATGGCGGAGGAGCATTATAATTATACATGTCATAATTATTCATGTATTTTTTTTAATTTTGTTATTTTTATGGATAATAAGCCATGATTATGTAGTTTTTAAAAAATTTGGTTATTTTGAAAATTTTATGGATTATAATCCATAATATTCTATTTTTTTTATGAAAATTGGGTTATTTTGAATATTTTGTGGGTAATAATCCATGATTATGATTTTTTTTTTTTAAATTAAGTTATTTTGAATATTTTATGGATTAGAAATCATGATTATGATTTTTATAAATAAATATGCTATTTTGAAATTTTTGTGGGTTATAACACATAAATATATGCATTTTATTGAAAATTTGGTTATTTGAAAATTAGTGGATTATAACCGATGATTATGTCTTTTAATGAAAATTTAGTTATTTTGAAAAATTAGTAGGTTATACTCCATAATTATGACTTTTTTGAAATTTTGATTATTATAAAAATTTAGTGGGTTATAACTCATGATTATGTATTTATTGAAAATTTGGTTATTTTGAAAAATTTGTAGGTTATAATCAATGATTATGATTTTTTTAAAAATTTGGTTATTTTGAAAATTTTGTAGGTTATAACCCATGATTATACATTTTATTGAAAATTTGGTTATTTTGAAAAATTTGTAGGTTATAATCCATGATTATGATTATTTTTTTCAATTTGATTATTTTGAAAATTTTGTGGGTTATAACCCATGATTATGCATTTTATTCAAAATTTGATTATTTTGAAAAATTTGTAGGTTATAATCCATGATTATGATTTTTTTTTAAAATTTGATTATTTTGAAAAATTTGTGGGTTATAACCCATGATTATGCTTTTTATTCAAAATTTGATTATTTTGAAAAATTTGTAGGTTATAATCCATTATTATGATTATTTTTTTAAATTTGATTATTTTGAAAAATTTGTGGGTTATAACCCATGATTATGCATTTTATTCAAAATTTGATTATTTTGAAAAATTTATAGGTTATAATCCATGATTATGATTATTTTTTTAAATTTGATTATTTTGAAAATTTTGTGGGTTATAACCCATGATTATGCATTTTATTCAAAATTTGATTATTTTGAAAAATTTGTAGGTTATAATCCATGATTATGATTATTTTTTTAAATTTGATTATTTTGAAAATTTTGTGGGTTATAACCCATGATTATGCATTTTATTCAAAATTTGATTATTTTGAAAAAATTGTTGATTATGATTATTTTTTTAAATTTGATTATTTTGAAAATTTTGTGGGTTATAACCCATGATTATGCATTTTATTCAAAATTTGATTATTTTGAAAAATTTGTAGGTTATAATCCATGATTATGATTTTTTTGAAAATTTTGTGGGTTATAACTCATGATTATGCATTTTATTAAAAATTTGGTTATTTTGAAAAATTTATAGATTATAATCCATAATTATGAATTTTTTGAAAATTTAGTTATTATAAAAATTTTGTGGATTATAGTCCATGATTTGATTAGGAGGTTTAATAAAAATTTGGTTATTTTGAAAATACACTTAACTTAAATAATATGTAGATTGATTTCTTTATAATGAACTAAACCGTTAACCGTTAAAATAAACCGGTTGATTGATTAATAAACGTGGAAACGGTTAAAATCCAGGTCACCAATGAAAAGTAGCAACAAGTGTAGAAAAGCTTCATAAGAGAAGATAGAATTGGTGGGACCAAAACCAGTTTCGTCTTCAAGAACCAAAAAATCCAAAACTACTAACAGACAAGTAACAACAATGACTTCTTTTTTAGTCAAAATCCTTAGAATTAATGGCTAGTCTTCTCCAAAATCCTATCTTGATCAAAATAAACTTAAAATTCCCAACTTTTTCTAGAAAAAAAGGCGAAAACTTTACTCCATCTGTTCTAATTTGGGAGATAAATGGCGATTGCTAACACATCTGTGCGTTTTAAGTTTTTGTCTACTTCTTCTTCTTCAACATTCAACACTCAATTCAACCCCAGAAAACCCTCTTTGATCTCCTGCTCCAAACCCTCCTCTGTTTCCACCGGAGAAAATGACGGCGGAGAGAAGCCACGGAGGTTATCGGAGCAGTCGTCGTGGGAAGTAAAGGATTCAGAAGGCAAAGATTATCTGTACAGGCTTGGTGCAGAGTCAGATAATGTTAATATAGCTGTTGGAGCACGAGCTGGCATGATTGATGATGTTTTCATTGGAGATTTCCTTGGCAAAGATTGTTAAGTCTTGTCTTTTGATAAACCCTAAATCTTGAATTGCTTTGTGTATGTTAATGATGTTTGTTTCTGATGAGGATTGTTAAAGTGTGTTAATTTGCAGCTGATATTGTGTTTGATTACCGTCAAAAGGCAACAAGATCTTTTGAACATCTTCAAGGAGATTATTACATAGCTCCATTGTTTATGGTAATAAAACTCCTATGTCTCTGCATCAAGCAAGCAAACCCATGAATTTGTTTGATTCTGTTTATACAATTGAGTCCAAAAGCTTAAATTGTGAGGATGGGTTTTTTTTGTCTAGTGTTGACCTCATCAATGGCGTTAATTGATGAATTTCATGACTTGTTTATTACCAAGTTGCTTATGTGTTATGTCTTCTTTCTTCCTTTTTTGTAGGAGAAAGTCGGTAAGTTATCTTAAAACCAAAGCTAGTGATGATTAAGAGGACATTGACTACTTCAAGTTGAGTGATGGGGTCAGATTTAATGGCCTGAAAGTATGGAACTTGATATGATCTTGTTTACTGCAGCTTGCCACATTGTGAAGAATTATCTTGCTCATACATTGAACATAAAGATTCCATTGATATTAGGTACTGAATGCCACATGCTTGAATGTTGACAAAGTTGTTTTGACTTTTGAGCAAGGTTTTTGAGTAAGCTATGAGTTTTTCTTAAGGTATATGGGGTGGTAAAGGACAAGGCAAAACATTTCAGACAGAACTTATCTTCAAAACCATGGGAGTTGAACCAGTTATCATGTCTGCAGGAGAGTTGGAATCTGATAGAGCTGGTAACTCTCCCACTTAGTTCTACAGATCCTAGGATCTTGTTGCTTTCTCAGTAACCATTTTGTTGATATTTTCTAACAGGTGAGCCAGGAAAACTCATCCGTGATCGATATCGAACAGCTTCACAAGTAATTCAGAATCAAGTAAGTCTTGCTTTCTATACATGGATTTGGTTTGAACTTCGATGATGACCTGTAAGTAAAATGCAGGGGAAGATGAGTGTTCTCATGGTCAATGATATTGATGCTGGCCTTGGTAGATTTGGTAAAAAACCCTTATTCCTCAGAAGTTTCAAGCTATCTTCCATGGAGATGATCTGCACTGAGTTTTGATTTGTGTCTGTTCAGGGGACACGCAAATGACAGTGAATAACCAGATAGTTGTTGGAACACTGATGAATCTTGCAGATAATCCAACAAGAGTAAGTGTAGGACAAGATTGGAGAGAAGCTGACATTACAAACAGAGTTCCTTTAATTGTTACAGGAAATGATTTCTCCACATTGTATGCTCCATTGATCCGTGAAGGAAGAATGGAGAAGTTTTACTGGTAAACATTTCTTCTCTCCTGCAACTATAAAACCAAACAAGACAAAAACTCTTGTTAAGTGTCTTGAGGTTAATAAACAGGCAACCAACTCGTGAAGACATAGTTAACATCGTTAGCAGAATGTATGAAAAAGATGGAATCTCACGGAAAGATGTTGTCAGCATTGTTGATAAGTTCCCAAATCAAGGTAAAGAAGTTTCTATACAAAGAAAATGTACAAAAGTCAATACTTACTTCTCATTCTTTCAATGGCAGCACTTGATTTCTATGGCGCGTTGAGGTCAAGAACATATGATAGATCAATCCTCAAGTGGGTAGAAGAAGCTGGAGGAATGGAGAAACTGGGTAAAACACTTCTCAGGCGTAAAAAGAGTGAAGAGATTCCTCAATTTACTCCACCTGAGGTAATTACTCCATTGCAGGCTTTTACAGTGATTAAATGAAAGGTTATGTTTCTTGATTTAATGGTCTGGTGTATGAACAGCAAACGGTGGAGGCATTATTGGAATCAGGATATTCACTTATAAAGGAGCAACAACTTGTCATGGGATCAAAGCTTTCTAAAGAGTACATGAAGAACATTGATGGTTAAAACCACACAAAGAATTAAGCTTACAGAGGATTCAATGAACAAGAAACCTGAATCAGTTGTTCCAAAAGCAGCAGAAGCATAGCTAAACTGCTCTATAGAGTTTTGTTTTGTTCTTTTTACCATGAACCTAAAGCCGATGTGGTGCTAATACATAACAAAACCATCTAAGTGTCTATGCAATACACACTTTTCTCAAAAATGACAGCCATTTTTACCTTGAAAGTAAGCGCACAACAAGAGAAGGATCCTTTTATACTCTGCAAAACACACACATGATCTTCTGTCCTATGACAATGAAAACAGTTTCAGACAGATTGCGTCTGAATCATGTACAAAGTTCAAAAGAAAGAATATAAAATCAGAGAAAGTTGAGATCTTGTGCTTACATTTACTTCAGATGAAAAACCCTTGGTCTAACTTATACAATGCACTTCTCTAGTCTGCAAAAGTAACAGGAAACAAACACGTTAGAAACATTTTGTTTCCATTACTTAGTTCCGAGTAAAGTTACTAACCAGGAGAAAAGATGGTCTTTTTGAGATCATCCAAATGAGCCACAGCATTTCTCAGATCCGCAAAGACATTGTCTTTTTCCTTCTCCAGATACGGAGTTAGAGGAAACACCATAATCATATGTTAATTCCGCCATTGGAGGAATATGACGAATGGCGAAGAAGGCAATGTGGATAATTGAGTCATTGTTTTGTTCACGAACAACTGGTTGCCACAGAACATTAGGGGAGCAACTGTGGTTCATAAACCGAGCGACATTTCCATATTTCTTGGCACTGATCAAGAGTGGCGACGGGAGATTAAATTCCTCTGGAACTTCATCTGAAGGATCTTCATCTACTAATGCAGGTTCGTAATTCCATTTAAACGAATTATAAACACGAGATGTATCAAAGATATATTCATCTTCTTCTTGGTCTTCTAAAAACTTATCTATGTCTTTCACCTCACCAGCATATTCACATATGAAAGAGCCAGCACGAATGGGATCCCACGAACGTAAACCCCAACCACGATTCACTGTCTTGAACACTTCGAGCCGAGCTTTCAGTCCTGTCTGAATAACCTTATTTTTGCAAGTGGCATGACATGGACAGATTGGGCCACACTCATATATCATTGGCCTCCTAGAAACTAAGAAGATCCCAGTAATGTAAGGAAGATCACCTCCATTTCTTCGAATACAAGAGCAGTTAAGGTTTCCAGGAGCACATGAACCATGGCAGGAACAGGCCATTGTAGGGTCAGTTAGTTTAAAGGACTCCGAGTACTTCAGAGAAGAGATATAAGTAAAATAAGCAGGACCCTTCTCATCATCAATATCATTCACAAGTGAAACCGGTAGATTTTCAGCTCCTGAAGTAAGATCTGGAAGAATAAGACCTGCCCTTGTAGTCAACCCATCCTTCCATTTCTGAACAGATTTCCAGAAGGCAAAAGCAAGTGGTTGCCCAGGTAGCCTCACTAATTTATATTTAAATGTGTTGCAACCAGATTTTCCCTTTTCTACCCATGATTCCGAGATTGAATAAAGCCCATCATAAATATAGATCTTACCTGTTTTATTATTTGGATCTTCTTCTCCTCGGATAACTCTTACTGCATTTCCTTTCCTTAAGCTCGTCTCTAATGCAAGATTACCTCTTTCAAGCTTCTGATCAGATGCTTGCCCATTCTTGTCTGCATTGCCGCCTTGTCCACTGTATATTAAAGAGTCAGGATCTTGAGCTTCACCATCGTAACGTCCAGATGAAACAATGCTAGTTGCTAAAGGATCTTCTTCTGCCCCAACTTTATTAGCTATATAGTCAATACCAGCCATAGTTTGCATATGAAGACCAACCAAACACATCTCTATTCGGGAATAAAAGATATCTCCAACTTCAATTCCAGGGACTATCCCAACTCTTTTCTTCATATTTGTCCGCACACCATTGCTCATCAAAGTACCTGCTGCTTTGGAAGTTGCAGCCTTTGCATATTCTATTTGGCTAAGTCTTCTCCTAACTGCATCAAACCGCATCAGTACACTACTTACTAAGTCCCCATTTCCATCTTCTCGCTCTGCGACACTAATCCCACTGTCAAAATCTGTACTGAATCTTTTCACTGCCTGAACAGCAAGCAATTTTGGCTCTTTCACCGCATTCTTCTTCTCTTTTTTCTTCGCACTTCCTTTAGGACGGCCAATTCCTCTTTTCGTTCCACTGGAGCTACTGGGGCCATTTGATACAGTAGGTGTTCTAAACGATCGAAGAGGTGGAACAAATGACACAGGAGGTGGCTCATGTGCTTGATTGAGATCTGGAGTATCTTGTGTTGCTTGATGTGGTCCAAATGGGAAGAACGGAGAACCCCCAGAAGAAGAAGAAGGGCCAAAAGGTGGACTGCAAACAAATGGAGCACTTTGATTACCATTTGGAAAGACAGGTTTCAAACTTCGCAGCGGTTTCACATCTAACACTATTGACTTGTCATAATGGGCAGGATTAGGAACAGTATTGACACTTGGAAATCTTTCCATTCTAAAGTCCTGTCAAGTAGAGAAAAGGAACAACATTTGAATCAATCAAGAGCATCAAGCAAGCTTAGATCAGCACAAAAAAAAAACTATAATTTATCTCACACAAACCTATTTCAAGTCAGTCAAAGCTAATATTACAGAGAGCAAGAACACCATTTACAGAATATCCATTTTGAACACACCTTGACCTCAACCTTGTAGGTTATCCTCTGCAGCATCAAAAGTAGATAGAAAGAAAGTTACAAGGATACATAAGTCACAGCAAAAGCAGTCTTTTCCATTCAACAACATCTTACAAAATAATCGTTTTAAGAACAGTCTTAGCTTTAATAAACATTCAGTGCCCAAAATGTAAAGAGGAATTGGTCCAATTCTTCATTTTAGTGCATACTCAATTTCCCTAATAAGGCAAAATGGCTTTCTTAACTTCTTAAGAAACTAAACGATAAAACAACATCTAGAGTTTCATGAAACCTAAATGCGTCTAACCAGCTTTGAAATGAATCCATAGCAGCTCGTTTCTTTTGCTCAAACCTCTTATTTCCAGAAAAAAAAAAATTAACGAATCAAACACTTGGAAGGTAAAATAATTGAAACCTAGGAATTATAAACACCACCAAATCCTTTTTCACATCAAGATCCCAACTTTTTTACATAGATTCGTAAATACTCTTAGATGGAACACTATAACAAACTAATTTCAGCTTCTCCAGCTAAACCCTAAATCAAATCTACAGTAAAATACAGTATACATTTAACAAAAATATTCATTTACAAAAAATAAAATCCAGATTTGAACTCATTCATGAACGAAAACTGAGAATAGTGAAGCAGAAAACAAGAAATTAAATCGTTACTAACCTGAGGAAGATGAGAAAGAAATAGAATTAGGGTTCGAGAAAGAGAGGGAAGGAAGAAAGGATGATGTGAAAGCAGAGACGATTTCTGAGTATAGACGACAGTGAAAGAAGCAAGTGGCAACGTGTAAATACAAAGACACGTCTTTTATTTGAGAAGATTTGACTATCTCTCTACCTGATGTAACCACAGCGTCGTTGTTTCAGAGAGTACGGCCCGTTAGATTTAGCCTCGCGTCATCTCCGCCGTCCAAATATTCACGATCTTGAGAGAAAGATTAATTTTTTCTTACAAATCCTTCGTCTTTTTTGTTCTTTGTGCGTATTCTTACTGGGTTTCCTTTTCTATCACCAATGAAAAATGATGCACAAAAATCAATACTTTTTTTTTTAAATAGTAGCTCAATTCATGGTAAATTTATTTATAGTACTTCAATTTCTAGGGAAAATTTATTTTGTTAAAGAAAATTTATTTTATTTTAACAAAATAATTTTTTTTTACTTTTTTTCTCATTAAAAAAAAGTTTTACTTATTAATAGATTGAACATTCAGTTATTTACATAAAGTATACATTTTATATTAAAATAGCTCATACATAAGAACATATACTCGGTATTTGTTCTAATGTGATTAAGAAGTAAGATTTAAACATTTTAAATTCATTTACTACGGTCCAAAGCTGATGTGAAGTGTTTGTATTCTAAGTTAACAAAATAAAGCTTACATTGATTCACTTGTATTGTTTGACCATAAGAATGTCAGAACATAATCTTTGAGGTAGTTGTTGCAGTTCTTGACCTTCTTGCCAGGCCTGTCCTACACACACACCTGGACCAATATGTCGAATGTAAATGACGACACTGTCATTGAAAGGGTAAGGATGCTTTACTGCACACACGAAGACAAAAACTGGTCAGCTCTTTGTGCTTATGTGTTCAGCTCACTTGAGGAGTATGTGAATCTATGGAGCAGTGTGTTTCTGAGTGTGCTAATCTCAAAAAAAGCATAAGCAACGAATCTTATTCTTACCTGGTCGAGGGAAGCCTTTTGGGTAATCTTCAATAGGAAGAAGGCCATCACCGAATTTGAATGCTACATCGCATGGTTCTTCTGTGGCCATAACTTCTATAGCTTCTGTGACCTCAAAGTATAGCGGACTGAAAGTATTGGCAAGGGTTGAAACTATTGGTCCACCTGCACATTGGACTTCTTTTAGATTTTTTGTTAAATATTACAGCAGAAGTAATAACATGACATAATGAAGTTCATTCACAGATTGTGAAAAAAGGTTTTGAAAGACTCAGGAGGACGCAAGCAATTAAGAAAACGTGTTAAATGCAACGGTTGCCCAAGAAAAAGGGCTAGAAAAATCGGTATATTTGCTGCACATGTTCTAATATTTTTGGGGGATGATGAGCTAAAAAACATGAACATCAATCCAATATTGAAAATCGTTTGTTTTGAAAACAACTTACTATCAATTCAAGAGAGATAAGCTCAGATTTGATCTGTCCATTGTTAAAGAGTTCCCCATCAACTTAGATTATGTCTTAAATGTTGGGGATAAACTCCCCGCAACTGCAAATGGAAAGTGATCTCTTGTTTATTTTGAGAAACATTTATTGGATATGGACTTACCAAAAACACGCCCATAGATCTGGCCATTGTTTGAGCAAAACAATGCCTGCCAAGGGAGATGTAACTATGTCAAGAAAGATTGAGTAGGATAGGTGCTGCTGAAAGAAAGGGGGACATAAGTGATACTAACCATCCTGAAGAATTTCATCCATGATACAATTAGTGGACCTAAACGATAAGAAAAAGTTATCTCAGTAGTTTTCAAGAGAATACAGACGTAAGAACGCAGTTTATAGCATTAGCATGCAAAATCTTAAATGGGTTACCCTGACTTGTACGGCAGTTGAAGTATTCAAGTGAAATATCTGCATCTCCACTAGAGAGCAATTTGGAAGCAGTCTTTTTAGCTAACTTTGGATCTTCATAACGTGTGCTTCCGATGTCCCACGCTTTTGATATAAGCCTGCAGACATACACTCGCATGAAGATCACTGTACATGCCAAAAACATAGGAGCACAAGTGTTCTATAAATGTCTGATTTCATGGCATAAGAATTCAATATTTTCCAAGAAACAAATATGTATTAAAACCACATGACCCGAAAGCTAAACATTGATAAGAGTGTAGGAAAAATGACCTTGGCTCTAACAATTGTAGCAAATGGTGGCGCCTCTCTTCAGGGATGTCTTCAATCTTTTTCCTGTACAGCATAAACTCTCTATTACATAGTTATTAACTTATTAAAAGCTGGAACTCAATGAACCAAAGTAGACTAACCAGAGATAAGCAGCGGGGTTATACGAAGCAGGATCCAACGGGATTAACTCCTTAGGAGGGTCAAGAAACGTAACAACATCAGATTCATCAACATAAACTCTTTTACCAGTGGGAAGAAAATCATAAGGTTTGTCATCCCACGGAGACTCAAATCCTTTCCTTCCATCAACCGCCTGTGCCACCAGAACCACACCACGTGGAAACTCTGGAAAAGCCAAAATCTTTCTGTCAGATATATATCTTTTCGTTTTTTCTCCCAACATTCACAAGCCGACTGCAAAGAAGCTACGGGTGGAGCAACAAATAGCATGAACTTGATCTTCTATGACGACTAAAATTGACATAGGAAGATAAACACCAACCAAGTCTTATCAAATCAATGTCAAAATCAAATAACCCAAGTAAATTATTCAAATTAAAATAACCAAGATATAAAAGAACTCGATCTTCTCGTATATCTACTCTACTTCTATTTATCCGTCTTCTTCAACCTTGTTCATCTGATCTTATATCGACCAAGTTACTAGAACCGCGAATTTCACGAAAACTACAACATGCTTTGCCGAAAGCGAAGAGATTAGCTTTGAAATTAAACCAAAAAAAGAGAGAAAAGCTAAGCTCACTGTTCAAGAGTGGAAACCCCAGCTTCGTTTGCTCATTCCGGCGAAATAAACCGCTAATCGCCGGAGAACGTCCCGGAGTCGATAACAACCAACTCTCCGTCACCGTCCCTATCATCATCTCCGGTAAAAAAAAAGAAATGCCCCGACCCGAAAAAAAGAAATGCCCCGACCCGAAAATAGATAATCATATAATATGATTCATATTCATACGAGTCGTGTTTACATACACGGTATATTATAATGGGCCCATATAAAAGCCCACTTACAGACACGTTATTTACATTATGGCCCGAATTACATTACAATTAGTTATAAAAAAAAAAAACAACACAGACGAACCAAAAAAAAAAACGAGATTACCCAACTGAACTTCCATCTTCAGAGAAGCTTCTTACAACACCTTTCACATCAGACAACAATCTCACCACATCTCTCATCGTAGGTCTCGTCGAAGGATCTTTATCCGTACACCTCAATGCTAAATCTGTAACTTCAATCACCTGTTCTCTAACCTTAGAATCGAGAAGCTCCTCCACGAGAACAGGATCAACGATTGTTGTAAGAATCTCCTCTAAATCGTTTTTGTTACAGCTCAAAATCGATCTAATCCAGCCCACAATATCGATATGATCAGGGAAAGATTTGTCCACTGCTCTCTTCCTAGTAATCAGCTCCAGCAACACAACTCCGTAACTGTAAACATCTGATTCTCTTCCTCTCACCGTTCTATAACCGTTCTCTGTTACAATTTCATGATTAATCAGATCAAGTTCAGAACTTGGAAGTCACTTAACATTGTATGTTTGAGTTGGTGAATATACCTGGTGCGATGTACCCGGTGGTGCCGGTAACTGTAGCGGTTGAAACGGTTGAGTCATCAAGAAGACGAGCCAAACCGAAATCTCCGATGTGAGGCTCCATTTCAGCGTCCATTAGTATGTTTTCTGGTTTGATGTCACGGTGAATGATTGGGGGATGACAATCATAGTGTAGATAAGCCAGTCCGTGCGCAACCCCGAGAGCTACGTTGAACCGTGCAGACCAGTCTAGTTTGTTTTCTTTCGGGCTAACGGCGTGGAGAACATCGTATAAACTTCCATTGGGCATGTATCTGTATAGCATTAGACCATCTTCTTTTCTAAGCCAGAAACCTTCTAAACGAATGAGATTTCTGTGTCTGACTTGCCCAATTGTATCGATTTCTCGCATCATACTCTGGTTTGCGCGGATATGAGACGCGAAGACAAGTTTCTTGATAGCGTAATCTTTGCCTGATCCTAAAGATGCTCTGTAAACAATTCCATGAGCTCCTCTTCCTATGATGTACTTTTCATTTAGATTGTCTGTTGCTGCAAGAACTTTGTTGAGTAACAAGGATGGACCTTCCTCGGTGAATACATAAGAATCTGTTTCCTCTTTTTTCTTGCGGCGTAGGCAGATGAAAACAAGAGCAAAAACTAGGAACAAGACAGATAAAGAAGATCCAACGGCTATAAGAGCGATTTTCCAGGTACTGAGACGGCCACTGCTATTAGTAGCTAGACCGTTACAGTACTTAAACTGGCTATTGTTGCTAACTGGGAATGAAGATGGTAAGCAGAGACCGGGGTTTCCGGAAAACATTGACGGGTCAGTGAGCAACTGATCTTTCAAGTTTACCGGTATTGGACCGGTGAAATGGTTATTTGAGACATCAGCACGTAGCAATGCGTTAAGATCTTCAAGAACTGATAAAGAACCTGTCAAATTGTTGTTGGAGATGTTGAGTCGTATTAGTCTGTCAAGTTTTGTGAACTCGAAAGGAATGTCACCCGTTAGTCTGTTTCCGCTGAGGTCTAAACCATATAACAGATTCTGTAATAACCCAAGGGACGAAGGAATCTCACCAACAAAATCATTTTGAGCAATCTGCAGATTAAAGAGCTTAACAAACTCAGACAAGAATGGTGGAATACCTCCTGAAAACCGATTTCCGCTGAGAATCAAAGTGGACAAGCCTTTCCAGGTAGTTAAGTTTGAGGGAAATGAACCTTTTAATAAGTTAAATCCAACATCAAAAGTATCCATACTAACGCAACCTGATAGCTGAGACGGTAGAGAGCCTTCAAGAAGATTATGCGAAAGATGTAATTCTCCAAGTTTTCGTAGATTACCAAGTTCTGGAGGTATCTGCCCGGTGAGTTTGTTTCGAGACAGGTCAATTGTCAAGAGATTCAAACAGTTTGTTCCGAGGCTGCGTGGGATTGGTCCTTCAAAGTTGTTCTCCTTGAAATCAAGATATGAAAGGCTATGATTCTTAGAAAACTCAGGAAGAACACCTGAAAGGTTGTTTTCTCTAAGGATGAATCTCCTAAGTGTTGTACACCGACTAATAGTTACCGGTATCTTACCATGTAGCCGATTAGTACCCAAGTTGAGAATTTCCAACTTCCTTCCATTACAGAGATTCGGTGGTATCTCCCCTGTAAGATTGTTATTTATAAAATCCACCGCCAATAGGCTGCTGTTCACACCTAAACCCCATGGTATTTCTCCATAAAAACTGTTGTTGTAAAGCGTAAAATTCTTGAGATGCTTCAGCTCGGTTATTTCCACAGGTAGTTCCCCAGTGAGATTGTTGTAGTAGATCATCACCTCCGTAAGAGTCTGAATCTTCCATATACTAGTAGGAAACTCACCAGACAAGTGGTTATCCCAAAGGTGCAGACTTTCCAGCTTCTTCAGCTTACCTAATGTACTTGGTATCTCGCCTCCAAGCTGGTTATTGTTCAGCTTCAACTTGATCAAATTGGTGCAATTACCAAGCTCCGCAGGGATACTTCCAGAGAGTTGATTTTCAGATAGATTTATAACGGTAAGCTTCTTTAACGTACCCAAAGATGAAGGGATTGTACCTGACAAGTTGCCCTTGACAATGACTAGAGCCTCAAGGTTACTGCAATTGGCTAACTCAGGAGGAACACCACCTTCAAAATCATTGTAAGACAAATCTAAAGTCAACAAATTCTTGCAATTGATTGAACCAAAACGAATCGTCCCTCCTAAGCTGTTGTTACCAGCAAACAGGTCAGTTAAATTCCCCAGACGATTGAGACTTTCAGGCAAAGAACCAATTAACTCGTTCTTGTGCAAATACAGAATCTGCAGATTAGTGCAGTTTCCAATTGACTCAGGGATGGTACCAGAGAAATGATTCTCAAACATACGTAGATCCAAAAGTTCCTTAGCTTCACCAATACTATCAGGAATTGGTCCAGTTAAGTTGTTATACTCAACATGCAAATACTGCAACCCTGGAATTCGAAACAAGGATTCAGGTAAGCTACCAGTGAGTGTGTTTACGTAAAGATACAGATCCACCAAGTTCTTTAAGCGACCTAGAGTATCTGGAATCTCTCCGGAGAATCCATTCTCAGACAAATCCAGATATAAAAGTAAGCTACAGTTTCCTAAACTAGAAGGTATGACACCAGAGAAATTGTTAGTACTCAGATCCAAGATCTGCAAACTCTTGAGATCCCCAATTTCAGGACCTAATTGACCTGAAACCTCTGAACCCGTGAAGTTAAGAGCCCCAACATTGTTGGATTCATCACAAGTGATACCAAACCAGTCACATGGTGTAGCTTCAGATGTGTTTGACTTCCATGTCGATGTTAACTCTGGTGGTACTTTGTCCAAATGTTTCAGAAGAGAAAGTAAAGTTAACCCATCTGAGTTCAACGAAGACACTAAAGAGACAAAGAGACAAGACAGTAGCAAAATTTCAAAAACCCCAAGATTCCTCATCTGAAATTAAAGATGCCCAAGAATCAATCAAGAGTCAAACTTTAAAGCTCTCATAAGAGAAGAAAGAAAGTAAGAGGAGAGAGAGAGACAAAAAGAGGGAAGAAAGGACAAAACTTGATTGAAGGGTATTTAATTTGAGCTGGTCTTAAATCAATTTCAGGAAAAATAAAAAAGTAAAGTTTAGGTTTGAGTTTTGACACCTTGAGATGAAGAAGATGCACTGTCTTCAATGTTTAGTCAGAGATTGTGAACTTATCTTTATAGCCTCGTGACTTCAACGCGTTTCCTTTCGCACGCTCTTTCTCTGCCTGTTTTAAGAAACACGTGTTTCAAAAGGAGTCTTCTCTGTTTCTTTATATTTTCTTTGTGGAAAAGCCAAAATCATTTGTTAATCCTATACAAGTCAAATCATTTAACATTGAAGAAATTAAAGAATTAGTTAATTGAATGTAACGAATAATTTGGTAGATGGTCACTAAAGCCAGGTTGGGACCCTACTGAATTAATGGCAACGCATACCAAACAATAAATAATTGATTAAGATTCGTATTTCTCTATCGATAACAACAATAACACCTTTCTTCTATATTAGTATAAAATAACTCTATAAACAAAGAATACATGTGAAGTTATCTATCTCACTAATTTGTTTGAAAATGTTTCTATATGTTTAATACAAGATAAATCAGTAGGTGAAGCAAACACTTTCATGATTTGACAGTTAGGACTGAATAACATATAGAAACCTTTTCAAGCTACATATCTCTTTCGCTACAAATATTGAACATATATAGAAACTGTATACATCTCAGACTTACTTTTAAGTGTGAATCAATGACTTGATACTTCAATTTCCACATCCTTTTCCCACCAAGTTGATGCCTGCAATATGATCAGATCCAGACCAAGTTAAACTAATCTGTACATATGGAAGAAACAGGCAAAACAATTCTATAAAGACCAACGTGTTCTAAACCTTGGATTTTATACAAGATTATCTACCCTAATCTAAAAGAAGAATTACAAGAAAATTGGTATATAATATACGGAAAAATTATAAAACAAGACCCAGCAAAATGCAATTCACAAGGCAAATGCAAAGAAACTATAGATGGAGACCATCGGCTCTACTTCAATTTATCTTATCTGACAGATATAACAATGGAGAAAACCCTTTAATCAACAAATTTTATCACCACTAATACCTCAATTTCATATCAACCAAGCTACTAGAACTGCGAATTTCACGTAATTATAAGATTCTTTGTCGAAACCACACAAAAAAAGAGAACAGCTAGGTTCATCACTCTTCGAGTGCCGAAACCCAGCTTCGTCTGTTCATTCCAGCGAACGGGACCATCAAACGCCGGGGAACCTACCGGAATACGTAACAACAAACTCTCCCTAACCGTCCTTATCATCATCTCCGGCGAACACAGGAAATCCCAGGAAACGAATTTTTCAAAACTAGAAAGAGGAATCGCTAACGATACAAGTCGTTTTCAATTTTCAAATACAAGATTCCGTATAATGGGCTCATTTACAGGGCCCATTTAAAAGCCCATATCTTAACTATGGCCGAGTTACACTAACTGAATTACCGAACTGAACTTGTCTCTGTAGAGATGCGTTTTAAACGACTTTTCACGTCAGACAACAACTTCACGACATCTCTCATCGTTGGTCTCTTCGCCGGATCTTTATCCGTACACCTCAGTACTAACTCTGTAACTTCAATCACTTGTTCTCTGATCTTAGTATCAAGAAGCTCTCCGGCGAGAATAGGATCAACGATTTTTGTTAGGATGCCGTCCAAATCGACGTTGTTGCTGCTCAAAACCGATCTAATCCAGCTTACAATATCGATATAGTCCGGGAAAGATTTGTCCACTGCTTTCTTACTCGTAATCAGCTCCAGCAACACAACTCCGTAACTGTAAACGTCTGATTCTCTTCCTCTCACGGTTTTGAAAGCGTTTTCTGTTTCAATTTCATCGTTTATTAGGCCACGTTAAGAGCTTGGAAGTAAGTGTTTAACATTGTATATGTTTGAGATGATATATACCTGGTGCGATGTATCCAATGGTGCCTGTGACAGTACCGGTTAAAACAGTTGAGTCATCAAGAAGACGAGCCAAACCGAAATCTCCGATGTGAGGCTCCATATCTGAGTCCATTAGTATGTTTTTTGGTTTGAGGTCACGATGAATAATTGGGGGATGACAATCATAGTGAAGATAAGCCAGCCCGTGCGCAACCCCGAGGGCTATGCTGTACCGTGCAGACCAGTCTAGTCTGTTTTCTTTTGGGCTAACGGCATGGAGAACATCGTATAAGCTTCCATTGGGCATGTATCTGTAAAGCATTAGACCATCTTCTTTTCTCAGCCAAAAACCCTCTACACGAATGAGATTTCTATGCCTGACTTTCCCGATTGTGTCGATTTCTCGCATCATACTCTGGTTTGCACGAATATGAGACGCAAAGACGAGTTTCTTGACTGCGTAATCTTTGCCTGATCCTAAAGATGCTCTGTAGACAATTCCATGAGCTCCTCTTCCTATAATGTACTTTTCGTTTAGATCTTCAGTTGCTGCAAGAACTTTTCTAAGTAACAAGGATGAGCCTTCCTCAGTAACGACATAAGCATCTTTTTCGACTTTTCTATTGCGGCATACGCAGATGAAAACAAGAGCAAGAACTAGGAACAAGACAAATAAAGAGGATCCAACTGCTATAAGGACGATTTTCCAGACGCTGATACGGCCACTGCTATTACTAGCTCGACTGTTACAGTACTTAAACTGGCTACTGTTACTAACCGGGAAGGAAGATGGTAAGCAGAGACTGGGGTTTCCTGAAAACATTGACGGCTCAGACAGCAACTGTTCCTTCAAGTTTACAGGTATTGAACCGGTGAAATGGTTATTAGAGAGATCAGCATGTAGCAATGAGGTAAGATCTTCAAGAACTGATAAAGAGCCAGTCAAATTGTTGTTGGAGATGTTGAGTCGTATTAGTTTGTCAAGTTTTGTAAACTCTAATGGAATGCGACCAGTTAGTCTGTTTCCGCTGAGGTCCAAGCCAGTCAACAGATTCTGCAATAACCCAAGCGACGAAGGAATCTCACCACCAAAAGCATTTCGAGCAATCTGTAGATTGGAGAGTTTTACAAACTCAGCTAAAAATGGCGGAATACCTCCTGAAAACTGATTTTCGCTGAGAACCAAAGTGGTCAAGCCTTTCCAAGTAGTGAAGTTTGAGGGAATTGATCCGTTTAATGAGTTGAATCCAACATCAAAATGAACCATCCGCACGCAGCCTGAGAGCTGAGACGGTAGAGAACCTTCCAGAAGATTATGTGAAAGATCTAAATGTCCAAGTTTCGATAGATTACCAAGTTCTGGAGGTATCTCCCCTGTGAGCTTGTTTCGAGACAGGTCAATTGTCGTGAGATCTCTACAGCTTGTTGCGAGGCTGCGTGGAATTGGTCCTTCAAAGTTGTTGCTGTTGAAATCGAGAAAGTCAAGGCGAGGATTCATAGAAAACTCAGGAAGTACACCTGAAAGATTGTTTTTCCTAAGGATGAATCTCCTCAGTGTTGTACACTGACCAACAGATGTCGGTATCGTACCATGAAGCAGATTAGAACCCAAGTTGAATACTTCCAACTTCCTTCCATTACAGAGATTTGGCGGTATCTCCCCTGTAAGATTGTTACCAATTAAATCCACCTCCAATAGGCTGCTGTTCACACCTAAACCCCATGGTATCACTCCATAAAAACTGTTGTTGTACAGTGTAAAATTCTTGAGATGCTTCAGCTCGGTTATTTCCATAGGTATTTCCCCAGTGAGATTGTTGTTGTAAATCATCAACTCCTGGAGACTCTGAATTTTCCATATACTAATTGGAAACTCACCATACAACTCGTTATCCCAAAGGTGCAGACTTTCCAGTTTCTTCAGCTTGCCCAATGTACTTGGTATGTCACCTCCAAGCTGGTTATTGTTCAGCTTCAACTTTCTCAAATTGCTGCAATTACCAAGTTCCAGAGGGATACTTCCATAGAGATGATTTTCAGATAGATTAATAACCCTAAGCTTCTTTAACATACCCAAAGATGAAGGGATTGTACCTGACAAGTTGCTACTGACGATGGCTAAGGAAATAAGGCTACTGCAATTGCTCAATTCAGGAGGAACGCCACCTTCAAATTTATTGTAAGACAAATCTAAAGTCTGCAAATTCCTGCAATTGAGTGAACCAAAACGAACCATCCCTCTTAAGCTGTTATTACCAACAAACAAGTCAGTGAGATTCCCCAGAAGATTGAGACTTTCAGGCAACGAACCAACTAACTCGTTCTTGTGCAAATACAGAATCTCCAGATTAGTGCAGTTCCCAATTGAGTCAGGGATGGTACCAGAAATTTGATTTTCAAACAAACGCAAATCCAAAAGTTCCTTAGCTTCACCAATACTTTCAGGAATTGGACCAGTGAGGTTGTTATCCTTAACATGCAAATACTGCAACACCGGAATACGAAACAAAGTTTCAGGTAACCCGCCAGTGAGTTTGTTTGAGGAAAGATACAGTTCCACCAAGTTCTTCAAGCGACCAAAAGTATAAGGAACCTCTCCAGAGAATCCATTTTCAGAAAAATCCATAAACTCAAGTAAGCTACAGTTTCCTAAACTGGAAGGTATATCACCAGAGAAATTGTTATAACTCAGATCCAAGATCTGCAAACTCTTGAGATTCCCAATTTCAGGACCTAATCGACCTGCAACCTCTAAATCCGTGAGGTTAAGAATTACAACATTAGTATTGGAATCATCACAAGTGATACGAAACCAGTTACATGGAGTAGCTTCAGATGTGTTGGATTTCCATGATGATGCTAATTCTGGTGGTACTTTATCCAAATGCTTCAGAAGTGAGAGCAAAGTTAACCCATCCGAGTTCAATGAAGACACTAAAGAGACAAAGAGACAAGAAAGTAGCAAACTTTCGACCAACCCAATATTCCTCATCTAATATTATAGCTGCCCAAGTATCAATCAAGACTCAAAGTTGAAGGGTGTTTATTATGAGCTGGTGTTAAATCAATTCCATTGGATGTCACTAAAAAAAGACAAAAAAGAAACTATAGGCTTGAGTTTGACACCTTCAGATGAAGAACACTCACTCTCTACCATGTTGTCAGAGATTGTGAACTTAACTTTATACAGTCTCCTGACTTCAACGCGTTTTCTTCTGCACATTCCTTCTCTGCGGTTTCTTCACCTTTTTTTCAGACGCACGTGTCTTAAAATGAGTCTTCTCTGTTTCCTTTATATTTTTCTGTGGAGATAGAAAATATATATGATAATCCTACAACCAATCATGTCGTTTTACACGCTTAACATGGGAACCATTGACAAAACATTAAAAAATTGAAAAGATTCAGTCTTTATATCACTAACCTGTTGTTTCTTTAACGGAAAAGGTTATATTTTATATAAGTTATCAGTAGGTGGAGCCTACCCTATCATAATTACTGAATAACCATATAGAAATATTTTCAAACGATATATAATTATATATCTCTACAAATATTACACATATACAATTGTATATAACTCAATTTTGAGAGACATCTCAAACTTACTCAAAAGTGTGAATCCATGACTTGATTGTCATTCAACTACGCCAATTAGATGATACTTCAAGTTCCACATCCTCTTCCCACCAAGTTGACGACTGCAATATGATCAGGTCCAGATTAAACTAATCTGTACAAACATGGAAAAAACAGACAAAACAATGCTACAAAGCCCAATGTGCTAAACCTTGTAGCCCCTGCGCAGGAACTCGAGTGAGCTTCCTTTCTCTTCTTGCAGTCCCAAAACCTGCAACAGTTCTTCTTTCGTCTGTTTTTTTACACACACATCAATCAAAGCTTGTTAATATTTTCAGGGGTTTGGTTGATGCTTTTGGGTTTTAGCGTACTCACCTCACCCAGTGTGAAACGTGTACCACTTTCTGCAACACAGGCAAATGAACCATCAGATTGCTTAAGCATCACCTGCCATGGCCCTGCATTAGTTTATCATATCAGACACGAGAAGAGAGAATCCTCTCTCAAGTTTACGCCACTAGTATGAAAATGGTTTTGGAATAATGATAGGCAGACTGGGGATAGAATGTCAATATGTTCACTAACCAAAGAAGCCACAATACAGATAAGAGTTGTGCTATAAATTTTTATTCTTGGGAATGAAAAGTTTAGCAGTTACCAGGATATTGCCGAAAAAGTGCTCCGTTGTAGTTCAATACAAACGGTGCCACTGCCACTGTCTTAGACAAGCAACCCATAAAAACATTACTTCATTTATGCAAACAGTCAAGAAAGGTCAGATGAGGATATTTCTTAATTAGCAAGCACCTTCGAATACTCTCTGATTCGGATATAAAAGACTGGCATAAATTGAGAGAGGAACCGATAGTGCAGATCTTTAGGGGGAAAGCCCAGAAGCCCTAGGTCAGCACTGCACTAGAATCAGTTGTTACTAGAAGCGAGAGAGAGAGTGGTGGGGAGTTGCACACAAAATCGAGACCTCGATAGAAGCAATACCGTAAGGTGTCTAGCTCAAGATTAAATAGAAGAGCTGGAGTTGAGCTAGCAAAGGTTTCCTGCACGTACACATCAACAACTTATTTCCATTGATTAACAAGGCACAAACCAAAATCAAGAATGATTACAACCAGTGAACGTATCCATACCACATACTTCTCTATAACCGCAAGTTCCTGAGTGCTGCAATTGATAAACATGTAGAGGGTCGGTGGCTCCTTGGTCTCCCAACGATCTGTAGGAACGGATAGCCTCCGTCAATAAGAAACCTTTAGATGGAACGACTGTAATTTTAACCATACCTTCGTTTTCATCTTCAAAATCAAAGTCTAGAGTACTCCTTATGGACCTGAAGAAGTTGGTGAAAGAAGTACCAGGTATATCATCCAGAGAACCAATACTGATGCCATCAATCTGTAAGAAATACAAAAAAGATATCAAGCCATCATACAAAGTTCTCGCTGTTAAGCATCAACTGGCAATATATGAGAAGGTAACTCCTAATATAAGCAAATGCAGGGGGCTTGGTATTATATTAGTACCGAATCAAACGCGACTTTGAAGCGCTGCGAAGCTCTGCGTTTCTCAGGTTTATCAGGAAAAACCTGAAGCATGTGTGGTGCACATAAGTCAGAACCAAACACGAAAGATGAGTGATAAAGTAAGTAATGGAGTATATAGATTACAATGCAAGCTCTGGTCTCTATTTTCTCCTGAAGTTTCTGTATAACAGCCAAGGCAAGTTGTACATTCGCATCGATAAACTCGTCTGAAGAACCCTACACAACATTTGCAAACGAAAACAATTACACAGATACGCTAAAACTAAGCTGCAACAGTATAAATTGAAAAAAACAGAAGACGAGAATTGACAATGGCACCTTATAAGAAGATATGTTACTTGGCAAAGGCCTACACATGAACAAAAGAAGAGCAAAATTCGCAATTATAACCACGAACACAAAACACAAATTCAGATTGATAAGAAGAGGAGAATTACGGAAAATCGATCTCCAAACGAGATTTGGAATCCTGGAGCGCCAAAGCAAGAGAGTTGGCGGCGTCAGAAACCAGAACCTCATACGATTTGGGTTTATAAACGGAAACACCTCTCCTAGGGTCGGAATCAGGAGAAGCAGAGGAAAGCGCGCCGCCGCTGTTAGAAGTAGCTCCGCATCTGACTCTGCTCGCCGGCACTAAAGGAGAAGAAAAGAGCGCCGGTAACATCGCCATCGCCATTGCCATTGTTACACTCTCTGCGTTTGGACGGTCAAGCTACCAGTCCGATAACACTAAACACAGTCTCATCTTCACGAATTCATGACACGTTGCAGAGTAATACCGTCCATCTAAACCGGATTGAACCGGAATTTGATTTGCGCTTACCAAACCGGTGCGAAACGACAACGTTTAGACGCAACGGCCGTGATATATACGAGTATATAATCCTCTGCGGTTAGCTGCAAGGTTATACTGCTCTTTGTAGCCGTTGATCTTTACTTCGCTTAGATCATCAATGGCCACAGTTACTTTAAAGTAAGAAGGCGGGAACACTATAACAGAAAACAAGCGTTTTCTAAGTCAATTTTTTTTCATCTCTTCCACTCACTCGGTTTCTCTTTTTCCGAGAAAGCTCTCTCTTTCCGAGAAAATTTTATTTTTCTTTCATGACTCAACAGTGAAAATGAAAAAATTAGTTGATTCTTTTCTTCTCTACACGGTGGTGTTTCTTTTTCTTGGAGTGGCTTCTCGTTCTAATGCCAGACCACGCTCTAATCGACGTAAGTATCTCAAGAATCTTAAATTATTCTTCAACATTGTTGTTTTCCGAGAAATCTTTGTTAAATTTCCGAGAAAATGTATGTAACTGGAGAAACCCAACTGAAACTTCCGTTTTTCCTTGATTCGCTTCTGAGAAAACACAAGAAAATGCGATCAGAGTTAAAAAGAAACCGAAAATCGATAAGACCCAAATTGCAAATCCCGTAAAAGTTTTCAAATTTATCTGTTTTATAATCGAATTCTTCATTGCAGCGCCCAGTTTCATGCGATTCGTGTCAAATGCGACGAATTTCGCATCGGAAGATTACTACGACTACATAATCGTCGGAGGAGGAACAGCCGGATGTCCATTAGCCGCCACATTATCACACTCATACCGAGTCCTTTTACTCGAACGCGGCGGCGTTCCGTACAACAGACCCAATGTAATGTCACACGACGGTTTCTTGGCTACACTCACAGACGTCAACAGCTTCGATTCACCATCTCAGCCTTTCATCTCCGAAGAAGGAATCCCTAACACTCGAGGTCGTATTCTCGGTGGAAGCAGTGCAATCAATGCAGGATTCTATAGCCGAGCAGATAACCAATTCTTCGAAAATTCAGGTCTTGATTGGGATTTAAGGACCGTAAATCGATCATATGATTGGGTAGAAAGAGCTATTGTGTTTAGACCTCAGCTTAGAACATGGCAAACTGCAGTTAGAGATGCGTTACTTGAAGTAGGTGTTCATCCCTTTAATGGCTTTACTCTAGAACATAGAGTAGGAACCAAGATTGGTGGGTCTACGTTTGATCGAGCTGGTAGAAGACATAGCTCAGCAGATCTGCTTAGATTTGCAAAAGCTTCAAACATCAGAGTAGCTGTTTACGCAACAGTAGAGAGAGTCTTACTAGCTTCATCTCCAAGTGGTTCAGGCTCCAATGTATCCGCCATTGGAGTAGTGTACAGAGATCAGCTAGGAGGTTACCATCACGCGATGATTCGGGACAGAGGAGAAGTGATTTCATCAGCTGGTGCACTTGGTAGTCCTCAGTTACTTCTCCTAAGTGGAATTGGTGCAAGAAGTTATCTTTCTTCTTGGGGAATTCCTGTTGCTATTCATCAGCCTTACGTTGGAGAATTTGTGTATGATAATCCAAGAAATGGTATCTCAATTGTTCCTCCTGTTCCAATGGAGAATTCATTGATACAAGTTGTTGGTATTACTGAAGAAGGAGCTTTTCTTGAAGCTGCTTCTAATGTTATACCTTTTGCATCTCCTATACATTCTGCTTTCATTAGAGCACCAAGTTCTCCTCTGTTTGTACCTGTGACAACAATAATGGAGAAGATATTAGGTCCAGTTTCTACTGGTTCTTTAAGGTTAGCTTCAACGGATATGAGGATAAACCCAATAGTTAGATTCAATTACTTCAATGATCCACAGGATTTGGAGAGATGTGTTAATGGAACTAGGAAGATTGGGGAGATACTTAGGACCAGAGCTATGCATGATTTCATGTTCAGGGAATGGTTTGGGAGCCATAGGTTTAGGTTTGTTGGAGCTGCATTGCCTCTGGATCAGACAGATGATTTGGCAATGGCGGATTTTTGTAGAAGAACCGTGAGTACAATCTGGCATTACCATGGCGGATGTGTTGTGGGGAAAGTTGTGGATTCTGATCTTAAAGTGATTGGTATTGATTCACTTAGAATTGTTGATGGATCAACGTTTAATATCTCTCCTGGTACAAATCCTCAAGCGACATTGATGATGCTTGGAAGGTAGGAAATAACAAACAAAATCTGCTCTTTTTGATCTTTGGTTTGATTGATACTAAATTAGCCATTGTTGTTGCAGGTACATGGGACTGAAGATAGTGAAAGAGAGATTGGAATTCACATGATTCACCAGATTGCTCACTTTTTCCATTCGTTTATACTGCAGAAACACATAATTGAGTAAATTTGAATATTTTGTAATGTGCAAACAAGAGGCAATATGCTTCTTAACTTCTCTTTTGGTACTGTGATGAACACTTTTGGGAATTTGTTCCTTGTAAATGTTACTGGAATTTGTCCTTATAGATAGTGCTTTCGTGGAATCCAATACCTTCCTCATAAAGCTGTCCTCCTGTCTTGTCGTTTTACCGTCTTTTTATATGCGTTGCCGTGAAGCTAAACACTCAAATTTTTCATTCTGTATCAAGAAACATAACAAAAAATTGTTAATTTTAGGAGAGGGGTATGGATCAAAAAGAAGAGGGTGATAAGAATTTGATGGTGTTTGTTGGACCCTGGGGAGGAAGTGGAGGAACTGTTTGGGATGATGGGATCTATCATGGCGTCCGTGAGATTAAACTTGAATATGATCATTGTATTGACTCCATCACTGTAGTTTATGATAAGAACGGTAAAGCTGTAAGAGCAGAGAAGCATGGAGGTTTAGGAGGAAACAAAGTAGCAGAGGTACCTCTCTTTCTCTGGATTCTGTCTTTACTTTTGGTTCTTGAGATTTTGTTTGTTGTAACATGAGGCAAGTTTCTCTCCAGATAAAGCTTCAATACCCAGATGAGTATCTGATTGGTGTGAGTGGGTATTACTGTCCAGTGGTGCAGAGTGGCAGTCCTGTGATTAGATCAATGACGTTAAAAAGCAATAAACAAGTGTATGGACCTTATGGAATTGAGCAAGGAACACCTTTTAGTTTATCTGTTAATGGAGGACGAATTGTTGGTATGAAGGGTAGGAGTGGGTGGTATGTAGACTCCATTGGCTTCTGTGTATCACGCCCTAAATCAAGCAAGATGTTTCACAAGCTTTGTAAGAAGATTCAATGGCTCACAAAAGCATAAGTCATAACTGTGATATATATACTCAATTCATTCTTCAAGCAACAGTGTAAGAGAATCCATATATACAAGATTATATTTAGCAGATTTCGATTTACTTTGTTGTCTTTAAGATTCACCAATTAAACTCCTAGAATACGTATAAGCTGACTGCAAAATAAGAAAGATATGAAGAACAGTAAGGGAACGCATAAAACTGTAGAACTAAGATTGAATGTCAAAGTTTATAAGAGAGAAAAGAAAACAAGGGTTTGAGAGCAGAAGAAGAATAAAAGGTACCGCTTCCTTTAGGGTTCCATCGAAGAGTGTTGAACATCATGAACTTCCCTTCTTTAAAAATCTGCTCTTTTGATCTAGGGTTTGATTGATACTAAATTCGCCATTGTTGTTGGAGATACATGGGACTAAAGATGGTAAAAGAGAGATTGGAATACAAATGAATCACAAGATGGTTCATTTCTTCATTCGTTTATACTGTAGAAACACAAAATTGAGTAAAATCTGAATATTTGTAATCTGAAAACAAGAGACAATATGATTTTTCTTAACTTCTCTTTTGGTAGCGTACTGATGAACACTTTTGGAATTTGTTACTGGAATTTATCCTTAGATAGTGATTTCCTGGAATCCAATACATAAGAGAAAAGTTACAGGAAGAAAAATAAAACCTTATATTGCTTCAGCATCGCAAAAGAGACATTTTTCCGATCGCCGGGACTGAGACTCTCCGGAGCGTATTGAGAATAAAATGGTAGACGAAATAACATACATCTGTCTTATATATATAGGAAATAAAAAAAAATAAAAAAAAGGAAAGAAGAATTCTTTGGTGAAAAAAAAAGGAAAAAATAATTAACGGTCAGAAACAATTGGATCGAACAGTCATTAACACTATTATTTGACAGATGGAGGATCAAACGGCTCTTAAGTACTATTATTTGACAGCTGGAGAATCAAACGGTCATTAAACACTATTATTGACAGCTGGAGGATCGAACGGTCCTTAAGTACTATTATTTGACAGCTGGAAGATCGAACGGTCATTAAACACTATTATTGACAGCTGGAGGATCAAACGGTCATGAAACAGTAGATGACAGCTGTATACAACGGTCATAAAATCCATATTATTTCCTTTTTTTTTACTGAGATAATCTACATTAAATTGTTTCCTTTTTTACTAAAATTATCCACATTAAATGTTTTTCTTTTTTTACTGGAAAAATTCACATTAATTTTTTTTTTAACTGAAAAAATCCACATTAAATTAAACGCGTATCTTTAAGATCTCCCGATAAATATGGATTCAACGGCCATACAATCCACATTTAGATTTTGGGAGTCTATTTTTTATTTATTTAAGAGGAAATTATGCTTCATAGCCAAAAAACCATTTTAATTTGGACTTTAATCCATGTTTTTCAAATATTCTAAACTTGTCAAATTATACATGAATTGTCCAAAATACCCTTAAATTTTAAAAATAAATAAATAAAAAACATAATTAACTATAATTGCTAAAGACGTTTTTACCCTCAGAATGAACCCCTTCGTCTTCGTCTCCAAAATCCTTCTGCACAATTAGACAAACCCTAGATCCCCGCAACCGTCGATTTCCTTTATTCGTATGGCATCGACGATCTCGGTCCAACCGGTGGCTGTTGTATTCAATTTGTTTGATCAATTTTTAGGAGCGAAAGCGAAGCAATTAGGGTTTATGTTAAAGGGGTTGCGCCAATTTCATCGTCAAATCGAATCTCTTCAAATCCCGTTTTTTCTCTTCCAGGTGAGTTCAAATCTCGATTTTACACGAAACCCATTAAAATCAACTTACATTGTGATCGTAATTCGATGAAATCAAAGAGGAATTTAGGGTTTGTGGAATTGTTCTT
>KE153406.1:0-13748 GCA_000411095.1 Aethionema arabicum
AAAGTTATCTAAACTTGCTAAAGGAGTCAAAAGGAATCTGATGGATAACCAATCATCAAAGTGGACCCAACAGAAAGAAGGTAGGCTTTCTGTAAAGACTTGGCATGTAGCCAAATAAGGAAAGATGACTGAACTTGGTCAAAGTGGAGAAGTTATGTCAAGGTAAAGTCAGAAGGTTAAAAGGTAAAAGAAAACTCAGTCAAAGGTGAAGCATGGGCTATGCAGGAGATGGGCTTCGGGCTGACGTGTGTCAGCCACATAACTTACTCAAGAAGACTCACATAGAGATATGAGAGGCTTCTAGGTCTTTATTTTATGCATATATATATATATATATATATATATATGAGAGTAGTGAACTTGTAGAAGAGATCCAATTTGTAAGAGAAAGTTTTAGAGAATATTTTATGAACAAGTATTTTATCTCGTTCTCTTTGTGTTTGATCTTTGACAAACACAATAGACCCCTTTTAGGGACGACAAGTTTGAGAGTAAATTTATTTTCATTTTGTCTTGTAACTTTATGGATCTTGGTATTGTGTAGTCTGTGTTTGTGTGTTGAAGATTGCTTACATAAGCATAGTTTGAATTCTAACATTTTTCAATTCCTTTTATTTCATAAAAGAATGAAATCAAGACATGATTGTGGATTTGTAAAACGAGTCAAAAGAAAGCGCACAGAATAATTAACTAAATCTCAAGTAGGTGATATTTTTAAGTACATTGAAAAACTAAATTCTCTGATAAATGATTATTTGGATTGGGTACAAAATAAACATTGTTAGACTTCTATAGAGAGACAAAAGGCTGAAACTAGATCATAATGTAGAGATAAAGAGCAAGAAGAGCATGTTGGTGTCTATTCTAAAGAAAAGGAGGCTTGTCAAGATATTTAGGATCAAGTGTTGAGAGATTATTTAGTTGAAAAAATCTTTCCCGCACAACCTTCACAAGGATACTATTTTCCCATAATTAATGGGATACACTTCTCATAAACTCTACAGAAAACATTTGAAGAATGAGGATACACAAGATAGACGATGGTTCATTTATTCAATAAAATCAGAGAAAATCTATTGTTTTTGCTGCAAGTTATTTGGGTGGGAGAAAGATACTTCTCAATTGATGAACAGAGGATTGAAGAATTGGAAGAATGTTATAACAAGACTTAGTCTACATGAAAGCACTCACAACCACATTATGTGTATGAGTCAATGGATGGAACGATCAATAAGATTTCCCAAGAAAATATTAGAAAGTAAAAAAATCATTGGAGATAAGTCTTGTTGAGATTTTTTGCATTAGTGAAGACTCATTAATGAAGACTTTGGTTAAACGCAATATTGTATTTCGTGGAAGTAATGATAAGACTGAACAAGAGAACAATGAGAATTATCTTAGTTTTATTCAAATGTTTGGGGACTTTGATATAGTGCTCTGAGAGCACATTAGATGAATTAAAGGAGGAGAAACTCACTATCATTATATCAACAACAAAATTCATAATGAATAAATAACAATGTTAGGATCTGAGACGAAGATGATGATCATTAAGAGGGTTCGAAAGGCAAAATACTTGTCTATTATTCTTAATTGCACTACTATCACAAAGACCAGATGTCTTTTATTATTCTATGTGTAGATATATATGGAGATTTACCCTTCGTAGAAGAATTTTGTATACACTTCTTGGAAGTTGAAGACAAGTGAGGGGAAAGGCTTTTAATTTACTTTGTGATACATTAGATGATTTGAACTTAAACGTTGATCATGTGAGAGGGCAAGTGTAGCATCTATGTCTGTGAATGGAAACCGCTTAGGAGCTGACTCGAAAAGCCTCTGAGCAAAGTACGGGTGAGGCGATATGAAACAAGGCAACGGGAACCGAGACAGAGCTCGGAGTGAGCTGTCTGCAATTTTTGAACCGACTCTGTAAATCTCGGACCCTTCCGAAATTTCTGGACCGTGTTTTTCAGATACACAGACGGGTCCTGTGAAATCCAGACCCGGAACGTACACTAGGTGAGTGTTCTGCATTTTTGGACGGTAGTTACCGTAGCGGTTACCAACAACGGTTACCATGATGGTTGTGGGAACAGTTATTTAGCTATAAGCGGGAATAGTTACTCAACTCTTTGGGTAGAAACGGTTACACACATGTAGTGAGAGCGTGTCCGCGCTAGAAGCGCATATAGTGGTATAGTTAGAGCACGTAATGCACAATTATTGGCGGTTGTAACAACCAAAGAGAGAGATCTCTATAAATAGTTGTCTACCCCTTTATTTCCCCATTTGCTGGCGAGTTTGAGAGAGAGAAAAGGGAGATAAACAACGTGAGTAGTGTGAGTCGTCGTGTGTTAGGATCGCGGAAGTAAGTCAGATTCCTTCCTCATTTTGTAGTTTTGCTTGTTTGTCAAATTTGAGTTCGTGATCGTGGTGTTCCTTGAACGGTATAAGCTTGTTTACCGTGAACTATGAATGTTGCGTGATGCATGTTTCTGTGAATGTTTTCACTGAGATTTGCGAACCAGTTTACTAGATTATGTGTAATCGCTAGACGTGATGTCTTTTACTGTTACTTGTTTAAAGCAAAACTTGTTTTGCTTATATTTCCTTACATGGCAGCAGGTAGTGGCGTTGAGGATGCATGCTAGGAGTCGTGTAACTGGTGTGGATGGAAGGATAGCACACAGGTAGATGGGATTTGGAATTAAATGAATGTTAGCATGTTGTGAGGAAACCAAGTTTTAGCTAACAATGTTAAACGTTTAAATGATTATGCACTCATGTTATGTTATGCTAAGAATGTTAGTAAAACCTTTAAGTAGGAAATATGAATTTGCATGTTTTTATAAATATTTTTTTACTTAAGAATTTATCAGATACTTGTTGGGAAAGTCACATTGAAAGTATTAAAACAACTCTTTGAAGCTCCTGAAATTTGAGATGCTTTATTTTACTTGGTTGAAACGAGTGATGATCCTAAAACACGGAGTGATGTTGAATGTCTTGCAACCAGTGAAACACATGGTATTAGAAGATTTGAGTTTTTATTTGGTATGATTATATGGTATAAGATTTTTGCAGCCATTAATTGTGTAAGCAAGACTTTGTAGGCAGAAGATTCAAATACTCATGATGATATCGATCAATTGAAGGGCTTAGTCTATTTTTGTAAGAATTATAGGGAGACACGTTTGGAGAAGCAAAAGTTGAAGTTAAAAATATTGCAGTGGTTATGGATGTGGAACCTGTTTTTCATGTAAGAAAGAAGTGAACTATTAAAAAGAAACGCATTTTGATGAGGAGCCAAGGAAAAAGGTTGATGATAATATGGTTTTGAGCGAGGAAGATAGATTTAAAGTAGATTATTTCATCAAAATCATGGATCAAGCTAGAGTATCTCTACAAATAAGGTTGGAACAGTTTGAGGAATATGAGAAAACTTTTTGGTTTTTGTTTGATCCTAATAAACTATGCTCAATCAACAATCCATCTTGAATATATCTTGGGACAACCATAAAGCTGCTTTTAGGTATGGAGAACATTCAAATATTGATGGGGATGATTTATCCTCATAAATCAAGTTTTTTCGAGAAACTATATAAGTGAAAAAAATGAAGAAATTTTTTGAAATGTTAACCTATATGAAGAGGGTTGAGCATTGTTATCAAAATATATGGAATGCATATATGATAATGCTCACAAAACCAATTACAATTGCTTCATATAAAATAAGTTTCTCAATGCTTAAGTTGATAAAGTTTTATTTGCAATCTATCATGTCAAAAGAAAAATTAATTTGTTTAACCATGTTATCAATTGATAAAGTTATGGTTAAAAATCTTGATTACGAAAGATTGATGGATGATTTTGTAGGAAAAAATGCAAGAATAATTATTTTTTAGAATGTATAGACAATCATTTTTGTAAGACATTTTTTTGTTGTTGCAACTTTAATTTTTTTTGTCTCACAAATATTATGATTTTTTTATAGGGTCTCGTTTTCATTTCGTGTTGGACCTAAAAAATCTTAGAAATTGCACCGACTAATAAAAACATTTAAACCTAAGCAACAATAATTTTGTTTCTAATATTCCTTTAGGGTTGGTAAAATAATTGCAACGACTAGTTCTGTTGTCTCTTGGTTTCTATTTTTGTTTTCAAAATCTTGGTCCGGTCGTGAATTTTCATCTTTTATGTAAGAATGTATATTAGTTATAAAAAAAACAGATTTTATATGGATTTGTAACACATATATGAATTTGTTTATTTTATATCATTAAGAGGGTGGATCTAGAAATTTTTTGCACAGGATGCAAAAAATTTTATAATGCTGATTTGTTTACTTTATAATGTTAATTAGAAAATACTAATTTGTTTTTTTCCAAAACCATAAATATTAAAAAAATATATCGATAAAAAATTCAAATCAAAGCTAAAATATTATATTATTTATAGTAAGATTTTCATTTAGAAAAAATCACTATATAATAATGAACTAAAATTTTTAATATTATCTTATAGTTATGTTTAGAGAATATAGTATTACGAGTAAACGATTAATTGGAAAGAATGTATGAAGAGTGAGAGCTTCTTAAAGATTGAATCTTTTGAGCCTTAAGTTTTTCTTGCCCCAGTTTCACTAGCTCTTTCACTTCTTCGATTCCCTTTGAGTAGGGGGTTTCAGTGGCAGCGAGATTAAAAGAACTAACAGAGTTCAAGAAGTGAATCAAATGATTCAGCAGATTTAGAAAAGAAGAAACAGAGATTGAATCTCGATTCAAGAAGAAAAAGATGAGTGAAAGATTGACTCATATTTATTCAACCTTTATGCTACAGATTGATCCTCTCCACATGACAAAGAAAAATCAAAAGAAAGTGAAAAGAAAAGTTAGAAGATAAGTGTATAAGATTACATATATTTATAGCCTAATTCAGAATGTTAATTAGTTGGGCTTCAAATCACATGGATATGATTTGGGCTTTTGTAAAGATTATACTTTAATAGAGATCAATCAATGAAGGGTCAAGAGGAAAAAGAAAAGAAGACTAATCTCGATATTCCTCACCGATACTAAGCCTACCTTGAAAGAAATTGATCACAGTCATACTGAGATAAAACACAAGATACATTCACTATTCCACATAAAAGAGATGTATGGAATACCTCAGTGTTTTAATATTTAAATAATATTGTAAAAAAAATTAAATTATTTTTCGTTCATAGTTTATAATTTTATAAATCCATGTGACTCTACTTAAATCATCTACAATAGTCAAAAAATATCTAAAACCATCAGTATATATTTTAGCAAATGGACCCCAAGTGTCAAGATGTATTAGATCAAAAGGTTTATTAGTTTTAATATTGGATAAAGAAAAAGCAAGACGTTTTTGTTTTGCCAAAAGACATATAGGACAAGCTAAGATACAATGCTTGAGTAAAGGAATCAAAGAGAATTCTTTTGAAAGAATTTGGGTTTTAACCAAAGAAGGATGGCTAAGACGTTGGTGTCATAGTGAAGAATCACCTGAAGTAGCACTGCAGAAATTTTCTAATTCTGTTGGAGTTAAACAATTTTCTACTTTTATGAAGTAAAGCTTGTGTTTAAGGAATCTTTTTCCAATCGTCAATGCCTGAATAGGGTCCTGTATAACACAAGTGGAAGCATCAAAATGTAGTACGTATTGATGATTCTTCAATAAGGAGCTAGCACTTATCAAGTTCAGTTTAAAAGATGGTACATAAAATACATCCATAAGTGTTAGTACTGGTGATAAGATTACAGTTTTAGATTGTTGAATCTGTGTAACTATACCATTTGGTAATGCTACAATAGTATGATTAATGTTTTGAATCAATAAGAATAAGGCTAAGTTAGAACAAATATGTGAGGTAGCTCTTGAATCTATAATCCAGTCAGTAAATGAAGATTCTAAAACTGATGTTGGGTTTATAAGATTATGAGCTAAAGGAATAGGAAACATACAAGATTCAGAGATGGTGTTTAGACTTTCAGTTATAGGAGGTTTAACCTGACTATGTAACTGATTAGCCAAATCTTGAATTTGTTGATCATTTAATTGTGAAAGAGCTCGTGTTGCCGAAAATGTTCCTGAATTCCACCAGAATCATAAATGGTTTGAGCTATCATATTGCTTCTTGGTTGAGAATAAATAGTTCTTGCTTTAAACTACCCTGAACCATTAGCTTGTTGTGTATTGTTTTGCTTTGAATTATCAGCTGAAGGTGCACGATATCCAGGAGGATAACCGTGCAGTTTGTAACATTTGTTGATTGTGTGTCCGTGCATTCCACAATAAGTGCATAAAAGACGATTCTTTGATTTCTGTGTGGAAGGTTGTATACCTGAACCTTCTGCAGTAGGAAGACGATATGCAGTGGTTTGAAAGACTGCTGCATCAGAGGAAGGAACAAACTTCAATTGCTTTTGATGTTCATGTTTAAGAACGAGATGTAAGGTTCTTACAAGATCTAGCAAAGGATCTAGCATGATAATATGCTTTTTAGCAGGTTGGTATACTTCATTGAGTCCAAGCAGAAATTTGATGATGAAATCTCTTTGGAAATTATCCAATAGTTGTTGATCAAGACACAGGCACATGTCTTGCATTTGTAAGTTGGAAGTTTGTTTGCTTTTATTTCTTCCGAAATTTTGATTGCTTTGGTGTAGTAGGTTTGTACATCTAATGAACCTTGTTGTAACATTTGGAGCTGCTGCTCAATTTGATAAAAGCGAGAGACATTGCTTCGTTGAAATCGCTTACACAAGCTTTTCCAGATCTCCTCTACAGTTTTGATATAAAGAACACTTTGTCCAATGGTTTTTGAAACTGAGTTTATGATCCAAGACCTAACCACATCATTACATCTAGACCAAGTTTTGGCATCTTGGTGATCTTTTGCAGGTTTAGGCAAAGAACCATCCACAAATCCTAGTTTGTTTCGACCATTTAAAGCCATAAGCATAGATTCATACCAAGAATTGAAATTAAAATCACCAGTCAATCTATCTGAGATTAGTATGAGACTGGAATGATCTCTTCCAACGAGAGATAATGGATTTTCATAGGAATCTCGAATAGAAGACTGATTTACCGGTGCGATTTGAGTTGGATTAACTTCCGTCATGAAGATGTGATGAATGTTGAGATCGTGATCTTGATCTTTAGAAGAAGTGAGAATCGTTGATTAACAACAGAGAAAAGCGATATACTCTCTAATACCATAAAAGAAGTAACAGAGTTCAAGAAGTAAATCAAATGATTGAGGTGAGATTTAGAAAAGAAGAAACAGAGATTGAATCTCGATTCAAGAAGAAGAAGATGACTGAAAGATTGATTCAGATTTATTCAACCTTTACGCTACAAATTGATCCTCTCCACATGACGAAGATAAATCAGAAAAGTGAAAAAGAAAAGTTAGAAGATAAGTGTATAAGATTACAGATATTTATAGCCTGATCTCGACGTTAATTACGTTTGTTAGGTTGTTAAGTATCCGTTAATTAGTTGGGCTCCAAATCATATGGATATGATTTGGGCTTTTGTAAAGATTATACTTTAATAGAGATCAATCAATTAAGGATCAAGAGGAAAAAGAAAAGAAGACTAATCTCGATATTCCCGATCGATACCAAGCCTACCTTGAAAAAGATTGATGAGAGGCATATTGAGATAAAGCACAAAATACATACACTATTCTACATAAAAAGAGATGTATGGAATACCTCACTGTTTTAATATTTAAAAAATATTATAAAAATAAATTAAGTTTTTTTTAGTTAATAGTTTATAATTTATAAACTTGTAAATTATACGATTAATTGTAAGTGTCAAATGAAATTAAAATATGTAAAATAAATTACTAAAAACTTACAATAAGAACCATAAAATATAAATCATATTAAAATTTTCAAGACAAAAAAAATTTATAATTTGAAAAATAATAGTTGAAATTTAGATTTTGTGGAGAACAAAATAATATTAGTAATAATTTTATTAGTTATTTAATTGCTGTAAATTAGTATTTGATTGGATTTTTGTAAAACTAAAAACGTTATTTAAAAATAAAATAACAAAACAATTTTCTTTTTTTAAACGATTGTATAAATGTTTCCTTCTTTTGTTAAAATTTTAAAGGAATGATTTTAATTTTTCCTATTTATTTGACCAAATTTAATTAATTACTAGTTAAGTATTTGGGAAATTTAATTCGCTAAAACAACTTAAAACAAAATAAACAAAATGATTTAAGGAAAAAAATAATTAGGGGGACACTTAATACTCTCAAAATTATAATCAATATACAACATTTTTTTGAGTGGTAAATTAATACTCTAACTTTTTTTTAATTTAATCCTCAATTTAACAAAAGTGATTATTTAATACCCTAGTTATCTAAAATTTGATAAATTAATACTCTTACCGTTAACTCCATTAAAATAGGGTAACGACGTTTATTTAGCCGTTTAACATCACACACGTGGGACACTAGGACGCCACGTGAAAATTAATAGCCACGTCAGATTTTATGATAAAAAACTAAACAAATCCTCGATTTTTGTCCAGTGATAAATTTAATCTCCAATTTTGTAAAATATGGTCAATTAGTACCACTGTCGTATAATCTCTTAAAACTCACTAACAATATTGAGTTTCCTTTTAACAAAGAACACATGGCAGATTATGTATGTAGTAAAACTAACTTGTTTCTTGCACTTTGTACTTAGAAGCTCGGTGACTTGAGTTCAATTCTGAATGTAGGTTGTGAAATCAAGATGAGCAAGAAAGTAGAGAACACGGAGAGTTTTACGAGTTCGAATACAATCGAGGTGATTGTATTCTACATCTCGTCGGGAAGTACCCAAAATTCACTATGAAGTGGAGAGATACAAGATAACAGAGCTCAAAACCGAGCTCTAATGGAGTCTAAACAAACAGAGTTAAACAACCAACTTCAACTTGAAAACGAACCTTGAGCTTAAAACAATACTGCTTCAGCCGATCTCAACTTAGAAGGTCTTGAACCAGGAAAAATCAGCTCCAATGATTTCTTGAAGACGATCCAATCGATTCTGTTTTGAAAACCCAACCACTTGATCCTCTGTTCGTTGAATCCGTTCAGTAGAGATGATAATGCAAAACGTTAAAGTTTTGCATTAGTCATTGCATATGGGCTTTATTCATTATTAAGGCCCATTTCAACAAATCTCCTCCAATGGTCTTAATCTTGAAATCAAGAAATCACCATTGACTTCTTCTTGCATTCTCCTCCATTCACAGCTCATTCCATGGTCACGATCCCGGATTTCAGCTCATCATCAGTTTGAGACGACATTAAGCTCTACAAGTAGATTGTCTCATCAAGTTCTCTATGTAAAAACATTATTTTTACATCTAACTGCTCTAGATTCAAGTTTTCATGACCAACTATTCCTAATAATATTCTGATAGACACATGTTTTACCACATGAACAAAGATTTCATTGAAATCTATGCCTTCCTTTTGTAGGAAACCTTGAGCTACCAATCTTGCTTTGAATCTTGATTTCTATACTCCTGGAATTCCTTCTTTTCTCTTAAAAATCCATATGCAGCCAATTGCTTTGGCTCTATTTGGAAGTTCAACTAGCTGCCAAGTCTTATTCTTAGATAGAGATTCTATCTCTTCTTGCATAGCTTTTAACCACTTCTAACAATTTTTATCTTTGGTAGCTTGTAAGTAGTTATGAGGGTTAGTGGCATCACATCTTCAGTGGCTAGGTACACATGTTCTTGCATAGCTTTTCACCACTTCTACCAATTTTTATCCTTGGTAGCTTGTAAGTAGTCATGAGGTTCAGTGATATCACCATCTTCAGTGGCTAGGTACACATGTTCTACAAACTGGTTCTCTCTGAACCAAAGTGGTACACGTATATCTCTCCTTACTCTGTCACGAGCTAACTGATAGCTCTGTACACTAGGTGAAGTCTGAGGATCCTGAGCTTCAGTTTCTGGAGATTGTTCTCCTTCAGATAACATGTCTTCCTCAACCTCATAGTCGTCATCTGTTTCAGTTTCTTTTTTATCATTGAAAACAATTTCCAACCACTTCTGAATTCTCGTTATGTTCATTAATTGTTTTACTTTGACTCTTGTAAGTACAATTTTCTCTGAAGATGACATTTCTACTGATTGTACACTTCTTATCTTCAATTAACCAAATCCTATAACTCTTTACCCCTGTAGGATAGCCAAGAAACACTCCCTTCTTTGTTTTAGGATCTAGCTTACCATCATCTGAGTGTACATAAACTATACACTTAAATCTTCTTAACTGTGATTAATCAACTGCAGTTTTATACCATAACTCATCTAGTACTTCAAAATTAACTGCAGATGATGGAGTCTTGTTTATCAAATAAACAGTAGTAGAAGTTGTTTCTCCCAAAACACTTTAGATAGACGTGATTCATTTAACATACCCCTAACTCTATCCATTACATTCCTATTCATTCGTTCTGCAATCTCATTCTGCTATGGTGTATATGTCATTGTTTTGTGCCTTAGAATCCCTTGGTCCTTGAACATATTATCAATCTGTGCACTACAAAATTCCAATCCATTGCCTGATCTGAGTCTCTTAACCTTCTTTTCAGTCCAATTTTAAACTAAAATCCTCCAATCATTGAATTTTGTAAATGCATCATCCTCTCCTTTGAGAAAATACACCCATACCTTTCTCCTTGATCACCTTTCTCAAGATGCTATCTGACAAACTTAAGATGATTGCACTGCGTACCTTCTCCTTTTGTTCTATGAACAGGTTCTGATCAATTTTCTAGTCGGAGGAACTTGAATTTTGATCTTTGTCTTTACCTTTATCTTTAACTTCTTTTGTATCCTTGACAGCATCATGAAGGCCAATCATCCTCAGATGTGCGATCAGCTTTTCTCTCCACACCATATAATCACCGGATCCATTGAACTTTTCTAATTCAAATTTTGCGGAAGTCATTTTTGGTGATCTTCTTTGAGCAACACTTGCTCTGATACCAATTGTAGTAAAACTAACTTGTTTCTTGCACTTTGTACTTAGAAGTTCACTGACTTGAGCTCAATTGTGAATGTAGGTTGTGAAATCAAGATGAGCAAGGAAGTAGAGAACACGGAGAGTTTTACAAGTTCGAATACAATCGAGTTGATTGTATTCTACGTCTCCCCGGGAAGTACCCGGAATTCACTATGAAGTGGAGAGATACAAGATAACAGAGCTCAAAACCGAGCTTTAATGGAGTCTAAAAAAACAGAGTTACACAATCCGACTTCAACTTGAAAACGAACCTTGTGCTTAAACCAATATTGCTTCAGACGATCTCAACTTAGAAGGTCTTGAACCAGGAAGAATCAGCTCCAACGATTTCTTGAAGACGATCCAATCGATTTTGTTCTGAAAACCCAACCACTTGCTCCTTTGTTCGTTGAATCCGTTAAGTAGAGATGATAATGCAAAACGCCAACGTTTTGCATTAGTCATTGCATATGGGATTTATTCATTATTAAGGCCCATTTCAACAATGTATAATAAAAAATCTATCTGATTAAGGTTACTTGTATACCCACCGACAAAATTTTGCCATCAAAATTTTGTGTCAATTCCATTAAAAATCCACATGTAATTTTGTCGATCCACATCATGTAATTTTGTTAGTAGGTATTTTCAACCCGACCCAAACACGAAACATGTCTCTAGGTTAACATCACGCGGATTTTTAAAATTACACATAGTAGGTCATATGTTCTCTGCTAAACGGAAAAATTAACTTTTTTAGTCAATTTTAACATATTTCACGGCAAAGGTACTAATTGACCACATTTTATAAAACTGAGGATGAAATTTATCACTACACGCAAATAGGGGGTTTTTATAGTCATTTATCCTAAAATCTGTTGTGGCTATTAATTTCCATGTGGCATCCCACGTGTGTGGTGTTAAACGGCTAAATAAACGTCATTACCCGATTTTAATGGTGTTAACAGCGAGAGTATTAATTTACCAAATTTTAGATAGCTAAGGTATTAATTAGTCACTTTTGCTAAATTGAAGATTAAATTAAAAAAATTAGTTGGGATGTTAATTTACCACTCGAAAAAAATACGGGTATCCAAAAGTCGTTTTCTCAATTTATAATGATACTTCCGGATAAATAGAAGTTTAAATAATTGTGTCTGCCCTCTTTTTTAAAGAGAATAAAATTGGGGGGACAAATAATAAAATAGTATAATTAATGGTTGTGATTTTTTTATTTAAAGATAATGATTTCATGGTTTTAGATGTTAACGTTTCTATTTCATCAAATTTATCGAAAAAAAAAGATATGAATGATTGTTTTTTTTCATTGTTAACTTGTTCGGTTTCGAAGATTGAAACCGTTTTAGACTCATCATGTTTAATATATTGGGTATTATTAACATAGTTTATCTTAGGAAAAATGATTAAGATAATCATGTTTTTTCTGTTTGATAAATTAAAAATCACTTATCACAAAATTTAATATATTGTAATATACAAAATATATTAAACTTAAATTAATTTTCTTTAATGTTATCGATCTGGTATTATACCATAAAAAGCTCTTTCAATAAAGCCGACGTATATGTGACATAAAAATTTCTTTCCATTTGCTGAAACAAGATTTTGCTATGGTTCAATTAATTTTGTCCTAAGAATCCTATTGTGAATCACAATAGTATAACTAGGGTCATTTCCACAATTTCCAATGTTTTTGATTGAGTTCTAATTGCGATTTCAGCTAAATCAAACAAATTTTTGAGTTTTCTAATGATTGTAACAAGAGATTAGATGAACGAGGTAAATTAAACGGAGGATTAAACGAATGCTAAAAGCGTTAGATTAGGGATTTCAATTTGGGGATTTGGTTGGATAATCTCTTGTTCATGTTCTTTTTAGAGATCAAATCCTAGACTCAAACATAATCCTTGATTGAGTCACTTCCATGATACCCAATCACTATCATATACAAATCAAACTCCTAAACTTCCATTTGGTCTTGATTTGCAAGGATGCCTTAAGAATTGGTTTGATAAGTCCACAAATGCTCAAACTCAACTCTCATTGGTCCAAACAATTGCTTCTCTAATGTATATCCAATGTTCTTGAGCTTTTGGCACTAATGAACATTTAGAATCTAGATCTAGATGATCAAGCTAGATCTAGTGTTTAAAATCACCATTAGAGATAGGATATTCCAAGTATCTAACCTATTTGAGATTACCCAACTCATTTCACCCTAATTTCATCCCTAATCCAACTTAAATCTACTCAACCATAGAAATGGAAACAAAGAAAGCAAAACTAGAAATCAAAGAGAAATTCATGCTTAAAACAAGTAAGGAAAAAATTAAGGAAAGAGGAAGATAGAGATGTTTCATTATTGAAGATTCAACACCAAAACACCATTGATCATCCAAGCACAAAAATTTCCCAAAAGGAGGCCAAGAAAAGTTGCAGAAAATAAGATGAGTTTCAAAAATAAACCCTAAAAAGTATTTATAGTCTCCTCAAAACGCGGAGCTTAATCTAATTTTTTTGCAGAATTAAACCCCAGTCCGACCGGACTCAGGTCCGTCCGATCGGAGCGGGTCTTGGACCTTGAAATTTCTTCGTGAAACCCCGCCCGGTCGGACAAGCCTGTAGGGTCCGAACGGAGTTCTAATTT
>KE153407.1:0-23855 GCA_000411095.1 Aethionema arabicum
TTCCCTTTGATTTCTGCTAGTGACAAGTAGGAACCAAAACCCCAAAAAATTTCTGTTCTTAGTTTGATTTAATACAGAAGATAAAAGAAGTACACCGGAAGAGTGGTTCGATACCCTTACTTCCCACTACATCGCTCTTAGCAGTGTTGTGTCGGAGTTAAGGAACCCCCTTACTTCGATTGATCAATAAAGCACCCAAAACCCTTATTATCAGCCATCTATTATCTTTTTTTGCCTTTTTCTTCTCATTACCTAGAGTGGAATCATTCATTCTGGTTGGTGCT
Organism: Aethionema arabicum; assembly: GCA_000411095.1. Lineage (NCBI taxonomy): Eukaryota > Viridiplantae > Streptophyta > Magnoliopsida > Brassicales > Brassicaceae > Aethionema > Aethionema arabicum. Next base: position 285 of record KE153407.1, read on the forward strand.
CCTTTATGGCTTTCATAATGCATTTTACCAGCTTTAGGTCCAGCTCCTTGAACATAATGAGCAACCTTAATACCTTCATGGCCAAGTCTAGCCTCCTCTTGTACCAACTTATTAGCCAATTCATTCGATGACCATTTTTCGTCAATCGCATTATAATGAATTTGGAATGGTCCATACTGAGGAGGTAGAGAATTTAGGATAAATTGGACGAGAAATGAATCGTCCACACTCATTCATAAATTCTTTAATTTGGCCGCAAGGTTGATCATTTTAATGCAGTGATCATGCATAGACCGTGAGCCATCATACTTTATGGTTGTAAGATCTGTCACAAGTTTCCCCGCAAGGGATTTATCTACAATCTTAAACCGTTCTTCTATTGCATCAAGATAATCTTTAGCTTTATCTGCAATCGTAATGGAAGTTTTGATATTGCTTGTTATTGTCATCCTTAAAAACATTATACTTAATTTGTTCGATTTCTCCCACTCTTTATGGAGATCATAATCATCCTGAGTACTATCCTCTGTTATTGGATTTGACTCTTCAATACGTAATGCCAAATCCAAGTCTAGTACTCCTAAAGTGAACTCAACTTTCTCTTTCCATTCTGTGAAGTTGGTTCCAGTGAGAATCGGAACAGTAGAAATCATGGATGACAAATTAGCAGGAGTTGAAGCTGCAATCATTAATTTGAGATACAACAAGTCTTAATTAGGCTTCGTAAACTTAATACAACACAATTTTATAATGCATATGACAAGAAAATCTATGGTGCTCCTGTGGGTAGTCATCCATAATTTTCACCAATAATTCATAGCATTTGATTCATTAATGAGTGAGTATAAATTTGATCATATTTCATGTTTATAGTCTACCTGTGGGTAACTATTTAATACATAAATATATCAAAACCACATGCAAATTATACTAGGATAAAAGCCACTGTGGTGGTATCTAAATCCTCAATTCATTTGCATGTTATAAAGAAATATAATTTTCTTTCATTAATTATCTTTTATGGATTTGTGATAAACATAATTCACAAAATCTCTTAATCGTCATAAAGCTTAAGTCACAATCATCAACTAGAATTCTTTCTTAATTTCTAGATAATTATCATGAGCATATTACACTTTATGAATTAATCTAATGCTTTCAACCATGCTCTGATACCACATGTAAGATTAATTTATGATGTATATAAGATTATTTATATGCACACAACAATAATATACATGAGCCCTAAGATCTTTAAGCGATTAGATTAATTACATAATATGATCATGATGCATAAGGACGATTATCGGAGTACCTCTACTCATTGCGGAAATGGAATGGTCGGAACCTCTTTCGTAAGTGGTGGTGGAGTGGTGGTATCTTTCTTTGATAACTTCGGAAATGGAGGATGGCACCTAGAACTTAATTTTGGAGATTAGGTTTCTCTCCCCTTGCCTATAAACCTTTCTTTACTTTATGTGTTGTGCACTTAACTTGTGATGCCAATATGATGGGCTAGAGGCATGTATTTATAGGTGGGGAGAGGACCTAATTCTTTTAGATTCTTTAATCCTAACCATCCATCATGGTTAAGCCTAAGGTGACAAGTGTTTAAACAAGTGTTATGCAATAGCACTTGCTTAATGTCAATGCTTAAACATGTGTCATGCCAAGTGTTAATTTATGGCTCTTTAATACATGCATATACTTTAGGCTTGACATGTGTTATTGCCACTAATCTCTTTCCATTCTAACACTTGTCCATAATTACATAAAAGGAATTAAACTTCTCATTATCCATTATACATTTGTTTTACGAAGATAATTAAGATTAACACTCCCATAAGAAAACATGGATTTACTAATGACCACACTTATAAGAAAGGAATAAAACATAATATTCCTTACAAAAACTACTTCAATTTATTTATATATATTGGTCAAACAAACATCTAAAACAATTACACGAGAAAACATAAATAAATTAAAGATGACATAATCGGTAGAATTATTTTAAACTGGGAAATTACGGGGAAAGTAGGTCCAATTTGAGTGGCGAAAATAGTTATGATTATGACTGATCAATATATATGCATATATGAGTAGTAGATGTGGGTCCTTGTAAGAAGGAGACTCACGAAAGTCAAAAAATCCTTGCGATTCACGTATATAATAAAGCTTGTCTAACAAGACTATATTTAAAGGTCATTTTCACAAGAATATTCAAACCAAAATCTCTTTCCTCTTCTTAGTATAAATACATAAACACCAAAGAACACACACAACACACAACAAACTCTAAGTCTCCGCTCAAATATGTCTCTCCTTGTAGCCTTCTTCGGTTGTTTTGCTTCCAAATCCACTTCACGGGTCACCTCAGCAGACGCTAACATTGAATCCAAAACCAAACCAAAATTAAAATCTTCAAGAGCTCCAATCATTGTCTCTTATTTTCCGGTAGGATCAAACCTTTCTCGCTTATAGGAATCGAAACCACAGGGACCAGTTTTGAGAAGAAGTTAGACAAATATCTACCTCTGATTCTTTCTTTCAAGTTCATGTTTTTAAGAAAATTTATATTAAACATTGATATTTTTTTGTATATTGTTATCAAACTATTGTAATTTTAGATTGTTTAAGGCGGCATTTGAAGTTATTGTAATTATAAAACCGTTCAAGACCAACTTTTCAAACCACACAAGTTTGGCAAATTAATAAGTAAAATCAATCATATTTTAAAAAATCAAAATATTATTCTACCATATATCTTGCTATTATTACAATTAAATTACAATTTACGATAAACAAACTATTAATTAAAAATTTAAACCAATGTTAGAACTTAGAAGAAAGAAAAAAATAGAAATAATAACACAATTTGTTGTTGTTTTACACTTATATATACACACTTGTACACATTGAGATCACACAAACAAAAACAAAAACAAAATCAAAATATAGAATGTATCCTTCTCTCTATTACTTAGATGATGAGAAAGATAACTGTTCAACAAAGCTAAGTGTTCAATTTCAACTCCAAGATGCACAAAACAAAGAGGAAAGAGATCATGAGATTTTTCGTTGCTTTGACACAACTGTTGTATCTGATGAGGTAGGAGAAACAGATAAGGACTGCTTGTGTTCTTCAACCATTGAATACACCTGTACTCCATTTGCAAGACCAAACTGAGCATTACTTACAGTTTAACAATGGAGTTCTATCTATTGGTTAAATCAAATATCATGAAATTACTCCACAAACAAATAAGGAACCTTTGAAACTATCATCTACTTCTGAACTTGGTCATTCTCAACAATCTACCTTTAATTTTCACATCAAAAGATAAGTTTTGTATGATTTGAGGATGAAAAAGGAGGTACCTTTCTAACTGCAGATGTCAATCCCATGGTAGAGAGAGCCTCGCTGTCCACACACTTCCATGTCACAGCATCCTTTGCCTCCTTTTTCAACATACAATTTCTTCCACCTTCAATAAAAGAAACAAAAGAAACTTGTTGTGGTATTCCTGAGTTGAAATTTAGCTGTCAATTAAGCATGTCCAAGTCTGTTACTCGAGTGCTTAGGGCATTTCTTACCCACACCTCAAAATTTTATTTTTGAGGATTTTTTTTGTTTCCTATGGATACTCTATAACCTTATTTTTTGAGGTTTTAGAGCATCTCCAAAGGAACCTCAACTCTGAGGTTTCTTGATCTTCAAATTTGAAGTTTCTCCATCTCCAAATTTGAGGTTTTATAGAGTTTTGTTCTCATAGTAAACTTCAAATTTGTTAGATATATAAATATGTAAGCTAAAGCTAAAGATTAAAATATTTTTAAGATTTCATCATATGAAAACCTCAAAAATAAGGTCTTATGATCTCCATTAGAAACCAAAAAAAAACTAAAAAATAAGGATTTGGGTTGTGGGTTAGAGATGTCCATAAACAGTAAAATCTCAAATTTGAGGTTTCACTACATGAAACTTCAAAAATACTTTACTTTTAGTTTATGTAGTTATATATCTCATGAATTTGAAGTTTACAATTAGAGTAAACACTATAAAACCTCAAATTTGAGATCAAATTTGAGGTTTCTTTTCGGGATACAGAGAAAAGAAGGGATACTGGTCAAACAAACCTGTAAGTTGTACAACCAATAGCTCCACGTAAATTTTTCGACGTATATGTGTGAAGATGTGAACGAATTCTCCGAGTTCTTTCCTCGAAACTATGGCACATGTTTCCTTGGGATCTACACAAAATGATTCTTTAAGGTAGAAATTGATCTCCTTCCTCCTTGTAGCCAAATTAGCTTCCTCATCCAATAAAACAGATGGGAACTCCCAAAGACCAGCAAGCAAACCCTGATCTGGTCTTTTAACAATAAGAAATTTTCCTCCTGATTGTTTTCCCCCCTGATTCAAGATTTCCAGAACACAAACACAACAAAAGTCGCGTTTTTGCTTCGGCTTGACCACTTTTGTAGGATAATCTGTAACAGAAACGCTTTTGTTTTGCTGAAAAAGTGAATATGCACGACATTGAGTAGATACTGGACAAGAAGAACAGCTTGGGTTAGTTGGAGTGCATAAAGTAGCACCAAGTTCCATTAAAGATTGGTTGAAATCTCCAGGACGTGAAGGATCCACTAATTGTGCAGCTAGTTTCCTGGAAAATGGAATAAAGTATGGTTTTGGTTTCAATTTCTAATCTCATTATATCACAAATAGTGAATACATTCTAGCAAAATACTAAAGCTTTTTCACCAGAAGTTCTTGATGGTATTCCGGTCTTTCGGATTAGCTGAGATAGCCTTTAGTCTGGCAAGCACTCTGATCACGTTTCCATCGACAACAGGTACCGCCTGAAAAAGTATAAGTGCCAGAAGATGAAAGATTAGTTACATCTTTGATTAGAAATGGGATTATGGTTTTTCATACCCTGAACTATTTTTGTTTGGTGAAAAAACTCTCAACTATCAAAATGGTTGTTAAAATACTAAACTTGAGTTTAGTAGAAATGTATAACAAATCATAGTAGAAATCTCAAAACCGAAATCTCAAATTTTAAACGGAAATCTCAAATTTTAAACTGAAATCTCAAATTTAAACTTAAAATCATAGTAGAAATGTATAACAAATCCACATTTGGATTCCTTGAACTATTTATGTTTGGTGAAAAAAAACTCTCAACTATCAAAAGGTTTTTTTAAACCTGAACTTTGATAACCGGGTTTTTTAAATCTTAGTAACCGGGGTTTAAAACCGAAATCTCAAATTTAAATTTGAAAGTATAGTATAATTAATCCAATTTTGGATTATGTTTTTTGGTTAAAAGTTGAGAGTATAATCCCGGTTATCAAAATTCAGGGTTTAAAAAACTATTATGATAATTGAGAGTTTTTTTTTACATGGAACGGAGATAGTTCAAGGTCAAAAATACCATTATCCCATTAGAAAACGCTGACTAACCTCATTAAATGCAATGGAGGCAATTGCTCCAGCTGTGTACTCTCCGATTCCTTTAATTTTCTGCAAGCTAGATGCTTTGTTAGGAAATCCCCTTTTCTCTGCAACAACCATTTTTGCTCCCTGAGATAATGTTATGATCAAGAATCAATATCTCTCTTTATTAGCTCTTGAAGATCAAGAAACAATGAACATATATAGGTTGATTAATGAGTGTCTATCGTTCCCCAAACAAGTCCCAAATCCAATCCGCCATTTTCTTAATGTACACTTACTCCTATTTATAAGTTTTTTACCAACAACAAACTCATCTAACAATTAAGTATAACGACTACTATACTAAAGCTAAGTCATTACACTAAACTTTTTAATGTATCTAATGGCTACTTCTTGGCTATAACAGAGAATCAAGACATTAAAGAAAGGTTTAAAACAAAATTCAATACAAGTATCATGACTAAAAAGAATGTCAAATCATAGAGAGAAGAATGTACTCACCTCTAGTAGAAAGCGTGCTCGCCGATAGTAACCTAACCCAGCCCACATCTCGTTTACCTCCTGCAGAACAATGAAAAAAAATTGATTAGTAGCAATAATCATTCCCCTGAAAAGCATAGCCATGTTAGTTTGTGCGTCACTGACTCGATCAACAAGCGACAACCACGGGTAACAGCTACGAGCTATAAGTAATGTTGTTTGTTAAGTTATCGCCAGCAACAAACCGACAAGACAACCACACAATGATGTGCGTTTACCTGTTGCTCGTTCAGTGACAAGTTTTAGCGAACATGTTCAGCGTTTGGTTTCAGTGACGGGTCTCAACAACATGTGGTTGAACAAACAACAACAAAACCAACATAAACTGTCGTCAATGTCCCCGAAAGGAGCAAACGAACAAGCCCTAACTAACATACAGACTTCCATTGGGAAATTAGAGCATCTTTTCCCTACTAAAAACAGTACGACACAGAGAAAACACCAAGAAGATAAGTCTTTACTTTGCAGATACTGCACACATTAACCTTAAATTAGATTCAACTGAGACTCCTGGTAACTCTAAGAAGCACATTACACTGGAAACACATTACACCCTATACAAAGGAGCCCTTTTTCCAAAACAAAGACAATCAAACAACCACATAAACCTAGAAAAGAAAGCTTTTTTTCCTCCGGTGTTCCCTTATTCTAGCAACAAAAAAAAACAAAGTATTTGCAGAGAAAATCACCTCAAGGGAAGCTTGAGCAAGGTCATAAATGGTGGGCCATTTATGCATCCAACGTTTGTAATACTCCATCACAGTCTGAACCCTAGTTTGCTGTAACATAATCTCCGATACCCAAACCTCATAAGCTCTTTTCCCCTTTTCACTTTCTTCTTCTACTTCATCTCCATTTTCACTTCTTCTTCTCCTCCATGGAAGCTCCCGCTGATTAGCATCGTACCATTCAAGCAAAGACACTCTGATTTTCTGGGTTTCTTTATTACTAAAGAGATCCTCTATATCTTCGATAGATTCTTCTTCTTTCTCCCGAACCCTTTTCCTGAGTTTCTCACGAGTCGCAGAAGGCGACATCGTTTTGCTCCTGAAATTCGAAGCCTTGCAACGGAAACTTAGAAGGGTCTTCAGCTTTTCTATCCCCGCTTGTTTTGAAGCGACCGTTGATGTTTCAAATGCAGGGTTTAGACGCACATTGAGAAGAAAAGCCATTAAACTACGAGGATAGACTAAATTGATACTTTGTTATTGTATTCAGCGAAATTAACAATTATTATATTTAAAAGGGACGATTCTGCAAATTTCCCCAGTAATTAAAAAGAGGAAAAATTGTAAAATAGATCACCAACTTTGTCGATTTTGTCTAAGAACCCCCAACATTAAAAATAGCTTTTCAGACCCTAGACTTACAATGTACTTTTTTAAACCCTACAAAGTGTTTTAAACTAAAATTAAATTTTAAGCATAAAACTAACCATAATATCAAAATTTGATAAACAAAAAGTTAATCCAAATTTGGATTAATTAAACTATAACTTCAAGTTTACATTTAAGATTCTAGTTAAAAAAAAACTATTATTAAAATGTAGAGTTTAAAAAACTCGGTTATTAAAATTAAGATGTAAAATACAACTTTTAAAATTAGAGAATTTTTACATCAAATCAGTAAAATTCAGAATATATTCTACCATTTTTCCTTAAAAAATATTACTACAGCTAGTTTCCTAATTTAACTAAAAAACTCATCGATTAGAATTGTTCCAAAAATGTTTTTTGTTTTTTTACAAAAAGAAAAACCTTTTCTATTTTATATTTTTTATTGGGAATTAAATGTTGGTTTAGGGAAAACTGATATCAAACCGGTTTGTTAAGAAGTTTGTTACACTGGTTTAGAATTCTGTTTTAGTAAACAGAGTATATATATACATGTTTACACATCAAATGCAAATGTACAGAAATTTCAGATTCAATACAATTTTCCCTCTCTTTCAATTCGTGATATGGTATTAGAACACGAGAAGTGAAACTCTCGTTTTCCGATCATCTTCTTCCGATCATCATTTTCTTCATCGCAATCGTCTCTCTGTACTCTGATCTTCATCGCAATCATCGTTTGATTCACCATGGTTCCCATTCGCCGTCTCACTCGCCGAACTGCAAAATCTGGCACTCCGACTGCTCCCAAAGCTAAGAGAACTCAGGCTCCAGCTGTTGATGCTTCTGATTCTGAAGCTCTTCTGGTACATCCTTCTTCTCTCTTAGCTCCTCTTGACAATCAGATATCGCCTTATTATTTACAAAGTGGAGACAATCTTGGTTTAGCTATTATTCCTACTGTTCTAGATGAGACGAACTACACTCCATGGTGTATAGCCATGAACATTAGTCTGAAGGCTAAGAATAAACTCGGTTTTGTTGATGGATCTATTCCTCAACCTTCAGAATCTCATCCAAATTTTGAAATATGGTCTTAATGTGATAGTATGGTGCGTGCTTAGTTACTCAATATTGTTTCTACTCAGATTCGTGGTAGTCTTCTCTATCGTCCTACTGCATCTGAGATCTGGTCTGATCTTCGTTCAAGGTTTCACATCAATAATGTTCTTCGGACATTTCAGCTTACACAACAGATTATTGAACTTAAGCAAGGCTCAATGGACTTATCCACCTACTATACAACATTGTGTACACTTTGGGATCAATTAGCTAATACTGATAAGCTAGGTCCATGTACTTGTTGCAAAATCAGAGATGATCAAGCTAAGGTTATCAAATTCCTTACTCGATTGAATAATTCTTTTGCTGCTATCCGTAGCAACATCATTATGATGAAACATGTTCCAACCTTGACTGAGATCTACGGAATTCTGGACCAAGATGTCAGTCAACGGAATATTGGTGTTATGCCTATATCTTCTTCCCCTAATGCTACGTTCTCAGTCTCGGAGAACATTCATAATGTTCTAGGGAACTCATCAGCACCAGTTTCTCAGTTTTCACATCATAAAACTAAGAAACCAAGGGCTACCTATTCTCATTGTGGCAAGACATGTCATGTGGTTGATAAATGTTTTGTTACGTTCCAAATCAACTCAGAAACAATCCAGTACGTCCTCATCTCTGAGTGATAAATCAGCTGACAGGAGTTCTGGTCATGATAATATGATTGGCGACCTCACTAAAAAGCAAGTGCAGGATTTCATTGCTTTTTTCAGCTCCAAGCTTCCTGTTCCCTCTGCTGAAGATCACTCACCACAATTGAACCATACAACTGATACTTTTTTCTCCCTTCATGTACTTCAGTTCATTGGGAATTTAGCTGATTTTAAGAAACAATTTAATCAACACTCTTAGATTATTGACAGTGGAGCTACTCATCATGTTGTTCATGATGAGTCCTTTTTCTCTACTCTGTCTAAATCCATTAACTCTAGTGTTACATTACCAAATGGTGCTTCAGTAGAGATTGTAGGCATGAGAACTGTTCTGGTCTGTTCCATTGTTCTGCTGAAGAATGTTCTATATATCCCTGATTTTAGAATCAATCTTGTCAGCGTTAATCAACTAACCATTCACCTCGACTTTCATGTTGGTTTTGATTCCTAGCAATGTCTAATTCAGGATCTCACCAAGGAGTTTATGATTGGACACGGTGAAAGGATAAGGAACCTGTATATGATGCATACTTCTGGTGTCAAGATGAATGCATCCAAACAAGTTCCAGCAATACAGACTAACTCTGTTACTAGTCTTGATCTATGGCACAAGAGACTAGGACACCCCTCTTATTCTAGACTCAAACTTTTAAAAGATGCACTTGGTGTTTCTTCCTTTCCAGCAACTCAGACTAATGCTCATTGTGATATATGTCCTTTGGCTAAGCAAAAACATCCAAGTTTTGATTCTCAGAACAATAAGTGCAGTCAGTCTTTTGAATTGCTTCACATTGACACATGGGGACCTTTCTCAATTGAAACAACAGAAGGCTATAAATATTTTCTGACCATTGTTGATGATTACTCAAGGGCTACATGGGTCTATTTACTGAAGCATAAGAATGACGTTTTACACATCTTCCCTGCATTTTCATTAAAATGGTTGAAACTCAATTTGCAGCCACAGTTAAGGGAGTTAGATCTGACAATGCTCCTGAGCTACGGTTTGATCAATTTTACAAGGAAAAAGGCATCATCTCCTACCATTCATGTCCTGAAACTCCACAACAAAATTCTGTTGTGGAATGGAAACATCAGCACATACTTAATGTGGCTAGAGCTTTTCTGTTTCAGTCTCATTTATCACTCAGCTATTGGGGAAATTGTATTTTAACGGTTATTTTCCTTATCAACCGTATGCCATCACCATTACTCAACAATGCTACTCCTTTTGAACTGCTCAAATCCAAGAAACCAGACTATTTTATGCTTAAAGCATTTGGTTGTCTCTGTTATGGCTCTACTTCTACTCAAGGGCGAAATAAATTTCAACCTCGAGCTAGAGCTTGTGTTTTCTTGGGATATCCTGCAGGTTACAAAGGATATAAGATTCTGGATTTGGAGACACATCGAATCTATATCTCCAGAGATATAGTATCTCATGAGGATGTCTTTCCTATGAAGACTAAAGAAACAGATACTGAATCTTCAGGACTGTTTCCCTCTCCTGATGCTCCTCCTCCCACTGATCCACCTCTGTCTAAACGTTCCAGCAAAGTCCCTGTCTACTTGAAAGATTATCACTGTCACTCCACATCTTCTAATGAGGCTTATCCAGTTGATGACTATCTCAGTTACCGGCATCTCTCCTCATCTGCTCAGGGTTTTCTTGCTGCCTTAACCAAGATTCCTCAGCCTACTTCCTATGCTAGAGCCAAACTTGTTTCCTGAGTAGTGCTCTGCTATGAAAGATGAGTTACAAGCTCTTGAACGCAATGGTACATGGGAAATATGTTCCCTCCCATTACATAAAAAGGTTGTTGGTTGCAAGTGGGTTTATAAGGTAAAACTTCAGTCATATGGTAGTCTTGAGCGCTATAAGGCTCGGTTGGTTGCTAAGGGCTACACTCAACAGGAAGGGTTAGATTATAATGACACCTTTTGTCCTGTGGCCAAGTTAGTAACTGTCAAAACACTTCTTGCTGTTTATGTAGGTAAAGGCTGGTCTTTAACACAACTTGACATCTGCAATGCTTTCTTGAATGGTGACCTTGATGAGGAAATCTACATGGACTTACCTCTTGGTTACGTCTCAAGTGAGGGGGAACTTCCATCTCGTGTTGTTTGCAGACTTAAATGCTCTCTCTATGGTCTCAAACAGGCTTCACGCCAATGGTTCCTCAAGTTCAGTGAGACATTACTTGGTTTTAGTTTCACTAAATCTCATGCTGATCACACATTGTTTCTCAAAACCTCTAGTGATGTCTCTCTTATGGTGTTGGTTTATGTGGATGATATCATTGTTGCCAGCAACAATCCTACGACTACTTCAGACTTGATTCTCCAACTTCAGCACGTTTTTAAACTTTGGAACTTAGGGGATCTCAAGTATTTCCTTGGTCTAGAGATCACTAGATCTTCTTCTGGTATTTTTCTTTGTCAAAGAAAGTATACTCTGGATATGTTGGATGATGTTGGACTTCTTGGTTGTCGTCCTAGTTCTATCCCAATGGATCCCAATACCAAGTTGGTTGCTGACTCTGCCTCTCCATTATTGTTTGATCCAGAACGCTATCGTCGTATGATAGGCAAACTCATGTACCTCACAATTACTCGCTCGGATTTGACATTTGTTGTGCATAAACTTTGCCAGTTTTCTTCTGCCCCAAGAGTTTGTCATTTGCACGCTGCACAGAAGGGTTTTCACTATGTTAAAGGGACTATTGGTCAAGGCTTATTCTACCCTACTGAGTCTTCTCTTCAGTTAAGTGGGTTTGCAGATGCTGATTGGGGTGCTTGCTCAGATACTCGCCGGTCTATCTCAGGTTTTTGCATGTTTCTTGGCGTTCTAAGAAACATCCTACAGTTTCTAAATCTTCTGCTGAAGCTGAATACAGTCTTTAGCCTTTGCTGTCTGTGAGATTGTATGCCTTTCTTCCCTCCTCACTGAACTCCACGTTCAACATGCTTCCCCTGTTACTTTGTTTTGTGACTCAACCGCAGCTATACACATTTCTAATAATCCCGTTTTTCATGAGCGGACTAAACACATTGACATTTATTGTCATGTGGTCCGAAACGGGTTCTTAGTGGTTTGGTCAAGCTTCTTCATGTCCCTACTGGTCACCAGCTCGTTGACCTACTCACTAAGCCACTCTTCCCTTCCCAATTTCAGGCTTTGATGTCCAAAATGGGTCTTCATAATCCATTCCTCCTATCTTGAAGGAGAATATTGGAAATTAAATGTTGTTTAAGGAAAACTGGTATCAAACCGGTTTGTTAAGAAGTTTGTTACACTGGTTTAGAATTTTGTTCTAGTAAAACAAAGTATATATATACATGTATATACATCAAATTCAAATGTACATAAATTTCAGTTTCAATACAATTTTTCCCTCTCTCAATTCGTGATATTTTTGCCCAATAAAACTTTGTTAGTTTAATAAACCGTAATGACTGAACAGTAAAAAAAAAAAATTTGGACACTCCATAAAATTTAGAAACTTTTTTAATTTTAAACCTTTTAAACTTTAGACCAAACGGCAAAATTGCATGATCTTTTGCCACAGTCCCCGACCAAAAGAGTGAAGATCAAAAGAATATTTGCCAAATCAAAGGCGCTTGAAGGTTCTCATAGACAAAAGGAAACAGACCAACAAAAGTAACCTATAACAGAAACGTGAACACTTCAAAACATACAAAAGAAACAGAACAAAACTGAATGTTTTGATGAGATCTCTCTACTCTCTAAACTGTCTGTACATATATTCTCATCTCTCTTGGATTGTAGAATTTTTTCCAATACTTTATGGATAATGCAATTCCAGCCAAGTAAAAAACATCAACTCTCTGTACAATCTTTCTTCATCTATCTACCCTCTCACCTCAGATACGCTACAACTTCTGCTTACACACTCGCCTACCTGTTTGGACAAAGTATCAGAGATCAAGGAGAACGAGTCTTGTAATCAAGCCTACTTCATCAACTCAAAACAAAACAAGTAATGATTATTTCGCTATATTAAGTTTTAGACTACCAAAACTATGATATATGACTAGAACATGCCCAACTTTTACCAAGTGTTAAATTAATATTCGAACTACTGCAACAACTAATTTAATCATCCATGTAGTTAAACAAATTTCAAACTTTTTAAAAAGTAGTGAATCGATATCTACACGTTAAATCTGTTAAATTCAACCACTAGCACGTTAAACCTGTTAAACAAAACGATCAGTGCAATAACTTAAAACAACTAGCAAATCATTACCAAAACTGATGTAGTTATTATAGTGACGGTCTCAGTAATAATTTGGTGCTAAAATTTAACGGATTTAAAGTCGTAGATATCAATTCATCCCGATTTAAAAAGTTGAAGATTTGTTTTTTTAACTTTTTTGGGCTACAAAGCCAGCCTAAAAGCCAAATAGATGCACAGCCGCAACGGGGTGGTTTGAACATTGGTACCATGATCAGGGAAAGGTGGAACTTACCACTAACCCACTATGTGATCGGCAAAAAAAAATTGAAGATTTATTTAACTAAAAATAACAAATTGAAGATTAAATTATTGCAAATAAATTTAAAATTTGGCAAAGGTAAGAGACTCTTTTAGTCATTTTCCCTATACTATATAAAATAAATGCTCAGTTCCTAAAATCTGATACAGAAATCAAGAAAGACATGCAAATTTAGTTTTAATTGATGGCATTGGTAAGAAAATTAATAGGAAGGAGTTGTGAAGAAGTAAATCATACTTGGATTTCTGGTCCTGCACCGTTGATTCCTTTCAGGTTGAGCTTTTTCAACATAAGGAGCAATCAAGGCATCTAGTTTAACCAACCAGAGGGCAATTGCTGAAGTTGTTTGAGGCAAAGAAGAGAAGCTACTTATCATTTCCGCCATTAAAGTATTAGAGTTCCCTTCATCACCACCAGATTGACATAACCAATCTTCATTGATACCACCCACAAAATCACCGATCACCTTCACAATGTATTTCAGTGATCACGATTTATTTACTAAGATACACTAAAGAATAATTTGAACTAAAATAGGGTGCCATAAAAAGAACAGAAGCTTAGGAAATAGATTGAAACCTGTAACAGTTCAGTTAAAGTTGAGCTTCGCCGAAGTCTTTTCGCCCATAATCTATGGGCTGACTTTTTCCATGCACCAATCAAGGCATGTTCAGGCATAGCAGACTGCAAAACGTTACAGCACAGACAGGCAAAAAAGACATGATTAATACAGACCAGAAAGTATGGGTCTATTCGTTTGCCCCCGTCGGCCAACATCAGTGATTGGCAAAAATGCTGGCGACTGAGAGACGAGTGATGTTGTTCATTTAGTTGTCACCGGCAATGAGTGACGACGACAGCGACAAAGTCTTGTTCGTTTACCTGTCACTGGTTCAGCAACGTGTGTCGGCAATGAGCGATTTAAAATTCAAATCGCCAAAAATTTTAGCTTTTAGTTTTTAATCGCTGAAACTTGTAGCTAAATTTAACGTTGAAACAGCGACAGGTAAACGAACAAGTTCAGCAACGAGTTTTGACAACACGTCTCTGAACCAGCAACAAAACAAACACAAATTTTTGTTCGTTGTCGCTCGTTGCTGTCTCCAAGACAAGCAAACGAACAGCCCTATATCTGAAATGAGTAAAAATTAAAATAAAAGCAAATGAATATTGTCAGACCTCAATGGCATACACTGCAGCTTTAAGTGATTGCAACTGTGAAGATAGAACTTTATGCTCTGGAAATGCATCATTCTCTCCTTTATTCCTGCACGTGGCCGCATGAATAGCATATCTTTCTTCCAGATCTATATCAAGCTCAAACGTAGCATGGCAAATACTGCAGTGCTTCTCATCTCTCCAATATAAATCATGACAAATCTTACATCTAGTTAGTGAATCCAGGTAGGATCTTTGACTGTGTTTAACAGCAATGAGATCCGAATAAAAATTAGTCCATATCCAATCATCAAACTCCTGCATACGGCTCCATAGTAGGCTTTTCTCTCGCTTACTTCCGATCTCAAAAACTATAGCCGCATGTTGCAAGGAGAAATGATCATTGGAAATATCGCTCGGGCATAGATTATTGTCTATATCAGAAACTGGCGAAGAACTGTCCTCTCCAACAATATCTGTGGAATGGGCAGTCTCCGACTGAATCAGCTGTCTACTCAACATGGCTTGACAAAGAAAAGTTTCCCGTTTCTCCAATGACTCAATAAGGCAAGCTTCCCGTACACCTCTATCATCCAAAACTGATAACAGTGCCCGCAGAGCCTACACCAAGTGAAAGAGAGAAAGTCAGGATAGAAAATCATCAAGTATTTGATATAGGTTTTCATTATTAGCAAATTTAATTAAGATACAGAAGACACAATAATATTACCTCCTCGTTGTTGATAACTTCCCAATGACCATCTTCAGAGGATTCAAAATACACACACCTATGACCAGGGTCATTTGCAATGCATGGACCTAAGAAAAGCCAGTACCTATTGAACCTACGATCAGAACCAAGGTATACAGATTGCATAGGGTGAACATTGTTAGCTTTATCTCCAGCCAGCTTTGCAACGGCCCCCACAATCGATGAAGAATCAACTGGACGAGAGTCAGATAACAGAGATAGCTTTTTATTTCGATGAAATTCTCCTCCATGGACCCACGATGCTCGCTGATTAGAGGAGGATCTCTTAATTTTTCCACCAGAACCATGACTATAGATACTAGGGGCACAATCGACCATAGCTCTTGGTAGATCCTGCAATGCATCATCAAAGTTAGCATTATGTACCAACGACAAATAAGTGTAACAAACAAAAATCTTTTCCTGCCAAAAAAAGAGGTATCAATTTCTAAAGTTTCAAATTGTAATGGTTCATATACAGAAAAGCAGTTCAGTCAAAGACCGGCCAAATGGCATGGACAGGAAGTCCATCTGCCCAAGCTTTTATTAGTGGAGGAAAGACGGAGCAGTCCAACACACGTTTTGAAAGTTTTTCAATACTTCAAGAGTTAGTAGAAAAACAGGTTCAGATAGTATGGCAATTACCTCACTTCTGACAGTAGAACCAGAACTAAGAAGATCGATCAACGCCACAAAAACATCTAGCTTCTCATCGATGCTTAAGTCTGAATATTCTCCTTCCATTAACCCCAAAAGCCATGGTTCTCCTGGATGGCTTTCATCAATCTCACTACATGCTTCCATCATATTACTTTTATGCTTCCGGCTATTCCTATACCTAACTTTGCAAAGTGCAAGGTTTTCTGAAGGAGACTCGGTATCCTCAGCAGAACTAGACGAGCAATCATCAGATTCATCATCAACACTCCCAGACCCATCCGAATCAGACTGGCTCTTGTCAGGATCCTCAGAGAAGCAATTAACACGTAAACGATATGTTGATTCAGATATCTTCTCGAATAATGTAATATCACTTGTTAGAGTTGAACATATTGAAAGCTCTAGTTCCTCTGACCCAGTTGCAAGATTCAGCACAGCAATCTACAAATGCCCAACATTATGACACTCATACACAGAATCATAAACATATTTAATACCATTTAGGAATTTAAGGAAGCAGCAGAACACTAATAAGTATAAGACCTATTAATTTAGTCCCAATAATCATTTTATTTACAAAAAGAAGCTAACAATAATTTCAAAATCTGTACCTGTGGAGCATTGGCTAACTCCGATACTTTCAAGCCACTATTGCCTTGCTCAAAAAGTATTCTAAATAATTCACCCTTTAGCGTTTCAAGACGAAGACCATACTTTTTCATGAGTCTCCTTTCCTGGAAGGAGATGAAGCATAACATCAACACCACAATTCATCTTAAGAAGAAACAAGAAACACTAAAGAACACAAACAAGTGGATATAAATAACAGAAGAGATTTGGGCAAGACCCATCATGCAACTATGCAACTAGTCTACCTTCACTAAAGTAACTAATATATGCCAGTTTCTGAAGTTCGATACCAAATAAAAAGAAAGAGAATTATCATAATCTTGAATAAAATATAATTAAGCAAGAAAGTAAACTGAAAATGTTTCAATGAATGGAAGTGTTGACAAGAACACGAAATCAGCACCTTACTTAGTGCTTCCGAATGAACAGCACGCTTTGCTGAACCAAAACCAGCTGCAACCATAATCTGACGCATGACTTCTGTCCACGTAAGAGAATTTAATGAATCCTTCCACAGATCAAGAATAAGAATTTGGCTCTCAACCTGAAACATATAATGAAGAAACGTTAATAGCTTATAAGGCAATGCTCCTTTCTAAGGATTCGGTACAAAAAATAAACCAGTATACAAAGCACAGGCGATGAAGACAGGAAGATTTCTCATATCTATTGTTTATCCTATGAACCCATAAAAAGGTATTGTCAGTTCCAAAAGATGGCTGAACTTTAGTGAATACCGATTGAAGTAGCGCTAAAAACTTGCATGATATACTTGCACTTGAATAAGATCCCTTTTGTAGCTCCGTTGCGACATCATGCAGAAGCAGCTTCAGCAGGGAAAGATGTACTTTACCAAGGAGCAAAGAATCCTGAGGTTCAAATGCAAGCACAGAAATAGGAAAAGAAATATTACATTCATTTCCAGAGAGAGACAGACATATGTGATACAAGATCAGTTTCTTACACAACAAAAGAAAAGTAAAAAGTTGACCAATTGTTATCAATGAAGATAGACCACCTTATCATGAAAAGCACGTGTGAACTCATCAAGCGTGAAGGGGCATAGATCGAGAGTTACTGAATAGGTATAAAGGAAATGGACAACCTGCCAAGAAAAAGACCAGGTCACTTCCAGGTAAAGTGGAGGAAAGAGAGGAAATATAAGAGCACACCAAGATACAAAGTGCAACTTTGTCAGTTTTCACACCTTAAACAGTTTCTTCACAGACTCTGGAGAAGAATCCCATGGATGCAAACCAAAAGGCAGCTTCATCTTAACAGAATTTGGGGGAAACTGAGGCAATAAATCTGAAAACAACAAAAGACTCTAATGAAAAACGAATGTCGTTGGTCATGTAACAATAAATTCTAGGGAACTCTTTCAGAATATCGAACCAAGACAAATGACACACGGACCTTTGCAAAGTACACAATCGTGACGCCCATTACTAGGAAGATGACGTGAACATGCCGACGTATTTGCTCCTTCCTGTAGTTCACGCATTTCCAATTCCTCGTCATCAACTAGTATCGAACATTTGTTGTAGGTTTCTTTATATGCCTCCCCGTCCACAGCAAGCTCACAATTCTCTCTAAAAGCTCTTTGGATTTCATCTTGGTTCAACTCCTCCTGCAGCAAGAGTCAAATCTCTATTTGCATGTGATTATACTGAATCACAAGTTCCAAATGAAAATCAAGCTACCTCTCTATTTATCGAACACCTCTTCTTTTTACTTAGACTCTTCTGCAACATTTTCTGCTTCTGAAGAAAGCAAATCGCAATTAGCAAGAAACTTGATAGAAAAGACAATAACCAATAAATCATTAGCATAAAAGATAGAAAGTATGGCAAAATTACCAGTATAGACGCTAACTGTCTTTGTTTTTTCTTTTGATGTGGGGGGTTACATGCTGAGCTTTTACGTAATGCTAATCTTTTATCCAATAAATCAATGCAAGGGGGAACATCCCTGCCATTTTGATTCATTACCCGCCATACCGTCATCAACCCCTTGCCAATACCATGTTTCCTCACAGTAGCACTCTCTTCGATGCAGTTCTGACCGGTATGATCCATCAACTCAGAAATCTATAGCAGATAAAAATAGGAGATTAAGTAACTTAGCATGTCCAAAGGTAAAAATATCTTATAAAGTACTAATAAGATCTATATCGACTACCTTTCTCTTTCTTGCCACCTTCTGTTTTTGTTGATCAACAAATGAGGAACCCAGCCAAGAAGCTAGCAGAAGCGAAAGAAGTGCAAGTAAGAATAAGAGTTATAATTTTTTAGTCAAAACAGAAATCAAGTCAATCATTGGAAGTCCAGTTCTCCAGTCAAGGAATTTTTTTATTCTAACGGTCAAAAATAATATGAAACCACCAACTTCGCCGGCATAGTATAAAACCTTGAATGTTTTCGTCAATTTTAAGATATTAAAGCATTCTTCACAGAGTATAGGCTTTATCTTGCATGGCGCAAAATCGGTAAATATACCTTTATGTTTTCGAGATGGGAGAGAGTCAAATTCAAAACCAAGCGCTGGACCATCCTTTCGAAAAATCTTAGCTAGAATGTGTTGTGAGGTCAATAACTTTTGATGAGTGGCCTTCTCTTTCCCCTTACTACATCTTTTCTTAACAGGTGCTGCAAAATCGGAAGATGTGGAAGTACTCATACAAGATGTACTGTATAGCTCTGGATTTTTTGTTACAACATCATCTTTCGCCAAATTCATCAGGGATTTTTTATCTTTCCTTCTACATCTTCTTCGCTTCTCAAGGAACCATCCACGAACTTCCTTCACTGTTAGCCCTAAAGACTTGCTCAAGCTCTCTATTTCCTTAGGAGTTGGATACATTTGCTCTGCTTTCACATATATGATAGCTATTAGAGACAGAAAAAACTAAAGGAGAAAAAGATCTAAGGTAAATCATATACAATAAGATAGCACAATTCTACAGATTTTTCTTACAAGAACTGATTGATAAAAGAGCCACAATCCTAACATATCATCTTGCCTATGCTACTGAAAAAGATTTTGTACCCAAATAGAAATCCTCAAGAGCTTGAAGTTGTCCTGGCGTTTTCCTCTTCATCTTCATGTGTATCGTTTTCGACTTAATTTAAAATTCAAAGTACCAAACTCAGGCGCATGATAGTCAAAGCCGTCTCCAACATGCTGCAACACCGAGCAACTAATTATCTCCATCATTATACAATAGAACTGGATCGAAAAGCAAAGATGCGATCACACCTACAACTCTAATACAACAATCCAAAATTCCCGGGAGGAAATGTATGAATTAACTAAAATCGCATCACACTGCTTAACATATCAAGTCAGAAACTATCATCGGAAATTCAAATTTCACATTTAGAAATGAAACCAAAACCCAGGCAACACTGTCGACAAACCACAGTACCAGTGAAATTAGAAGCAAATAGAGTCAAAGAAAATCACAAAACCATCAAAATTCAAGACGAAAAAAGGCCTCAGACTCAGTAAAATTGGAGAAAACACTGGGACGCTGATGATGATGGTTATGATTATGATGATGGAGGTAGTTGATGGCTGACTAAGAACAGCCACAACAGTACACCAAAAACAAGCAAATTACAAGGAAGAAAGAAGGATAACAGCGAAAACTTACAGAGAGAGAGAGAATGAAGGTTGAGAAGGTCAGAGAAATGGAAGAAGAAAGAAGAAGGAGAAAGTTAAGATTTAACAGAGGTAGAGTAGGGTTTTGGGTTTTTTATCATCCTCCCCTCTTCTCTGCGTCTGGGGTTTAAGTTTACGGATATTTTTTTTTTTACACTAATTTTTTTTCCTGCTAAAGCCAAAAATATCTCTATTCATAATAACCTAAATACGACGTCGTATCATAAGTCTTACTAGGGTTTTCCGAATACCATTCGCCCGGTTTGAGCTGGTTTACAATTAAACCACGAGAACCGGATTTGCGTTGAGCAACGAGAAACTGTATATAAGCTTTTAACCGGAAGTTATAATTCTCGTCTTTTCTTCGATGGAGGGAGAGAATACGAATACTGCGACTATGGCAAAATCAGAGACGACAATTCAGAGACGAGTCCCTGTTAAATCCCGATCCCATTTTGATTACTCTGTCTGGAAGCAGAAGGTTCCTTCTTCACTCTCCCTTAAATCTTTGCTTTACTCGGAGAAAACTGTCTTGTAAATTTGATACCTAATTCTCTGTTAAATGTTTCAATTTCTGAATATCACTTTCTGAATTGCGTTTTCATGGAGGAACCCTAACGATGTAGAGTGTTTTTGTCTAGTTTCTGATTAAATTGTTAAAATTAGTCATGTCGGTTGGGTCTCTGGGAATTTAGGTGTTTATTTGTTATGCTTGATAGCTAATATATGTATGTGAAAATGAGTCTTCTCTTAAGTTCATTCTTTGGTTTTGAAATGTAGCTCAGAGATAATTGCTTTAGAAGGGTGAGAGAGGATAGGAGCCGTCTAATATGGAAATTGAGGCTTTCAGATTCTCAGTCTTCAGATGAAAAGGTCTCTCTTTCTCTTCTCTGTAATCCCAATGGCTTTACTTGATGCCTAGCTCCTCTCAGTCGTTCTAATGGTTGTGTTCCAGGACTGTATCAAGTCTGCTTTCGAGGACATTGTTTATGATGAAATCAAAAAGATTAAGGATTCATCAAGAAACATATCAGGAAACCTGGCTTTGACTCCTGATTCTGATGATATATTATGGGAATATGAAGGTATAAAAGATGCTTATGAAGGTGATAGTGAAGAGATATTGTTAGAAATGCAACAGATATTCTATCAAGATTTGGTATCAGAGACTACTACCATAAATGGTCAACTATTCTTCTTGACTTCTATGTTTGTGTCCATAACAATCTGATTTGAACGATGAGTTTCTGATGTGATCTGAATACTTCTATCTTTACTCTCCAGGATCATGTGGTCAGGTTGGAACATGGGAAGATGAGGAAGATGATTACTTGGCTACCTTAGTTTCTCAGAACATGTTTTTTAACAGTGAAAAGGTAAGCTCTCTTTTCGACTATTGTAGCATGTTAAAACCCCCTTTCCCCGTGCCTATCCTCTTTCCTCTTAAACTTGGTCCTGTTTGTTTGTGCGTCGCTGAGTTCAGCAATAAGCGACAGACGACAACGGCATTGTTATTTGTTAAGTTGTCGTCGCCGCGTCGGCAATGAGTGACCGTGCCGAAATGGTGTTTGTTTACATGTCGTTCAGTGAGATGTTTCGACGACAAGTTTTGGCCACGAGCAATTTAAAATTTAAAACTTAAAACATTAAAAAGCCTAGTATTTATTTTTTAATCATTGAAACGTATTGTTGAATCAGCGACGGATAAACGAACATGTCTCCTCAACAAGTTGTTGGTTCGTAGAACGAACATAAATTTTTATTATTGTTACTCGTCACTGTCTCCAAAACTAGCAAACGAACAAGTCCCTTGTGAAACCAGTTAACTTGTCTACTTTGTGAAACCAGTTAACTTGTCTACTTTGTGAAACCAGTTAACTTGTCTACTTTATTTGCCAGGAGCTTAACCAGATTTGGTGTCCGATATGCAAGCAGGGAGAGCTTCTAGAGAATCACCAACACATATACTGTAATAACTGTGAAATGCAACTCAGTAAAGGCGAAGAGGTTCAGCTTCTTTGTTTAGACCGTTATTCCTATTGCTTTTCTTGTTAGTATATCAACCATGAACTTGTCACTAAACTTTGTTATCCTCCTCTATTCTTTTATCAGGTTAATCTAACTATTCTGCGAGACCGGCTAGCCGAAGCACATGCTGAACATCTAGAGAGGGGATGCAGATTGCAACCCAAATTCTGTGTTCAAGGTCTGTTTAATTTAAGGGCTTTGTACATAAAATGTCAAGCTTGCACTACCTTTGAGGTCATTGTATAGACTCTAACCTTAAAAAGCGGATACAGAACATTTTTAACCTGTTAACACATGAGACTCGAGATATTATCATTCGACTATAACAAACAAAACAAAAAATCATATGTGCATATATATAGTTTGGAAACAACAATTCACAGCTCAAGTATCGTGTTTTGTTACAAGAAATTAACATCAATACATTTTACTTATGCTCTTTATCGATGAGACTCGAGAATGATAATGAAAAAAGAAGAATTAACAACAATAAAATGCCCAATTGCTGCGATATCTGTAACGAATGCAGCGTTGGGTAATTCGAGGGAATAGATACTCTATCCACAACTATTTAGCTCCAACTTGGACAAGATTTTAGCTTCTGGCACTTGTGTTTTAATGAATACCACATGCCTAACTTGTTGGGCGACACACGCAAAGAACAGTGTCTCAAACACAATCCAAGGTTTTCAGAAGAGTTCTGATGAGTTGAACTTGTTCCATGCTTCCTGTTTTTTTGTCAAAAGAGAAAGAGATGAAGCTAAAAAAAGTGCATTTTTGGAATTGTGCGGGTTTATTTACACGTGAAATATGCAATATGATTGAGCAGTAAGGGCATGTTCGTTTGCGCCACAAATAATGGTTCGTTTAGTTATTGTTGGCGGCAGGGCCGGTCTTGGGAGAAGCGGTATGAGGCATTCGATTCGGCCCCCAAATTAAACCGGCCCCCGATCGTATATTTTCCTTTGTAAAAAAAAAAAATTTTAATTTTTTTTTTCCTTATTGAAATATTGGCCCCAATTCTAGATTTCGCCTTAG
>KE153407.1:23937-41837 GCA_000411095.1 Aethionema arabicum
TTAATTTTTTTTTTCCTTATTGAAATATTGGCCCCAATTCTAGATTTCGCCTTAGGCCCCCATATTTTCAGGGCCGCCCCTGGTTGGCGGATAAACGACAACAACAAAATCTTGTTCGTTTATTTGTTGCGGGTTTAACAAAGTGTTTTGACGTCGAGTTTCGGCGATGAATGATTTAAAATTCAAATGGCTAAAATTTTAGCGTTTAATTTTCTAATCGTCGAAATTTATTGTTGAACCAAAAACAGATAAACAAACATGTTCAGCGACGAGGTTTAGCAACAGGTTTCAACAACAAGTCGCAAAACCAATGACAAACCAAACATAAATTTGCGTTGTTGTCGTTCGTCGCTGTCTCCGATACAAGCAAACGAACAGATCCAAAGTTCTTGTGAATGGCGTCTGAAGTAACAGTTATGGACATTACCAAAAAGATGGTGAATTACTAACCTTTAGCAAGTCAAACACCTTTTTCTGCAATGTATTTTGCTGAAGATTAACGCCTTTTTGCTGCACTTTGTCAGAATGTATACAGAGGGTAGCCTTCTTGTAAAATTTCTTGACTGATGCAGGAGTCATTAGATCGGTCAATGAAACTACCAGCCAACCGCATTCTGGCCAAAGAACCTGCTCATTTGCATGGTGATATCAGAAGAGATTTTGGACTCCAAACTGGCTTTTTAAGTACACCAGCCACATGGTTGACTCATAACATTAACGATGCATATCCATCGTACTAATAAGGAATTATTGTATCTTAGATCCCGGTGAAAAAAAATCTTTCAGCTATCAAAATGGTTTTTTTAACCGAATTTTTTTTAACCATAACCCTTAATAATCTGGTTTTTTAAACCGAAATATCAAATTTAAACTTTAATTATAGGATAAGTAATCCAAATTTAAATTATAATTTTGGCTAAATTTTGTGATTATGGTTTAACTGTATGTTTAAAGTTTAATTTTGATTTAAAAAAATCTGGTAGGATTTAAAAAAATCTAGCTATCAAATTTAAGGTGTAAAAAACAACTTTGATAGTTGAGGGTTTTTTTTATTGAACGGAAATAGTTTTGTGTCTAAAATACCATAATCCCTAGTAATAAACATGAAAACAATAACGAAAAAATAGAAAATAAGATTTACATATTGTAATGTCGAAAGCAAAGCACGTAAATTGCCCTCCTTCCCTGCACCCCAACGTTTTATTTCAACATCCAGGGTCTCTCCAATCCTCTGAAATCCAGGATTAGCATCATGTAGATGGTGGATAGAGAACCGATTTAGATGAAAGATTATGTTATTTAAAACGCAAAGATCATCATAACAGAAGAAGAGAATGAAATCTTTGTGTTGGTCATTGGACCCGATGATCCAAAATGCTTTGGAGATGTGGTTCAATTGAAGGTGTGGAAAAAGGTCATCGAAACTTATATAAATTGAACAACACATAGGAGTTAGTAGAGTAACCTAAAGAATCAAAGATGATTGGCTAAACTGGATTTTCAAGACGAAGTTCAATGAAAAAGGAGAAATTGATCAATTTAAGACAAAACCAGTTCTGAAGGGGTATCATCAGACACATGAAATTGATTTCTATGAAGTGTTTGCACTAGTAGCTAAGTGAGACACAACCATATTGATTCTCACAGATTTTGCATAGCAAGAATGAAGGGGTTTTCAACTTGATGTAAAAAGTGTCTTTTTACATGGAGATTTGATAGAGGATGTATTTGTTGAACACCCTAAGGGATTTCAAGTAGAAGAAGAATCCAACAAGGGTTTAAAGTTGAAGAAGGTCTTATACGCTTTAAAACAAGTTCTGAGAGCTTAGTATAGCCGCATAGAAAGTTATTTCGTTAAGGAAGGGCTCGAAAAATGTTGTTGAGAGCATACACAGTTCGTGGAGAAGAGAAGTAATGTATTGATAATAAGTATTTATGTGGTTGAACTTATTTATACAAGAAACTCAATGAAAAATGATTGATTTGCTCAAGAAATCAATGATGGAGGGAATTCTCAATTACAAATTTGGGAAGAGTGAAATACTTCTTGGTAATTGAGGTCATACACGATGAAAAATGTTTTTTCATCAACCAAAAAAATATGTTGTTGAAATCATTAAGAGGTATAAAATGGAAGAAAACAACTTAGTTAATAACTTTATCATGACTGGTCAGAAATTGACAAAGACAGGAGTTTGTGACCGTGTAGATATTCAACCAAGTTCAAAACTTATTGGAAACTTGAGGTATTACACCACACGACCTAATCTGATTTATTTTGTAAATCGTGTTAGCAGAGACATGAAAAGTCCAAATAAGCAACACATGTTTGTGGTGAAGAAGATTATGAGATATGTTCAAGGGACACAAGATCTTAGAATATAATACAGATGTGGTGGAACTACAAAACTGATTGGGTTTGTTGATAGTGATTATGATGGTGATGTTGATGATAAACAGAGTACCTTTGGTTTTATATTCATGTTAGGAGGAGGAGCAATTACTGCTTGGACGTCTAAGAAATAACTAGAATTTATGTCGTTACATGATTAGCTAGAGTTCGTGTCAAAAACCTTTAAGGATTCACTTTGTTAAAGAGATTTTGGGCAAGAAGACATCCAAAAAGAATTTTATGATTATATTTGTGGCGTTTTGGAATTGAGAAGAGAGAATCGAAAAATAATTCTGTTTTCATAATTTATTTTGTCCAACTAATAAAATTTCTTTTTCTTGTAAACCTTGAAGCTTCTGAACCTTACAACGGAGATCAAAGCAAATAAATGTCATTAGATACAAAAAAATATAAGATGTAAACATATATATATATATATATATATGTTGAATTTATTTTTTGATTAATAATTTTAATATTATATTTGTATCTAACTAGAATAAAAATTTTAAAAAAAATAAACTAAAAATCAAACCGAAAAATGGAATGACCCAAAAACCACAAATAAATTGAACCGGAAAAACCTAATAACCCAAAAAAATAATCAAATAAACCGAACCAAAGAACCTGAATAACACAAAAACACCAAATAAATTGAACCGAATAAATCGAATAAACCAAATAAACGAATCAAACCAAAACCGAACAAAAACCCAAAAAACAAATGCACATTCCTTACTTAATAACCGAACCGAAGTGAACTACCCTTAAACCGACATGTACACCTAACTTTGACATTTAAATTCGATGCAAAATTTACTGTTAGACTTATATTTAAACGTGTTTTCCCTAAATTTGCAACACACTCTTAATTCCGATGTTAATTTGTGTTGAATTAGCAATGAATGATGCAGTCGATGCAAAGTCCACGCAACCTTCCTCGCAACATAACAACGAATCTAATTCGAATTCTATGCTAAGTCGACGTTGATCTTGCTAGCTAACGATGAATCAACGTCGACTTCATTCGTCGTTGTTTTACAATGATTTTGCAATGATTTTTTAGGTTAATGCAAATGTTTCAAGAATTTGCAATGTTTGTTTTTATTAGAGATAAAATATGAATAATTGGTTTAATCGGTTCGTTTGTTTTTATTAGAGATAAAATATGAATAATTGGTTTAATCTCTTCTTCTCCTTCTTCTTCTTCTCCTTCTCCTTCTCCTTCTCCTTCTTCTTCTTCTTCAGGTTCTTCTTCTGGTGTCCTGCTTCGATTTCACATCCTTTTCTTTCTGAATCTTTCTTCGATTCGTCATCTGTCGCATTTTCTTCGATTTCTTGCTCCTTCTTCATCAGATCGGTCCGATCTTGCTTCTTTAGCTCATCTTTAGCTCAGATTCAACCAATTTCAAGCTCAATTTCATAAATCATGGTTTCTCCAACCTCTGACAACGTTGTTCCGCGATCTGGTGCTTCTCCGCGAAATTCTTCATCTGCTTTTCCAGGTGACTCTGATCCTTACTTCATATCCTCTGCGGAACAATTGAACTTCAACCTCGTCTCTAGTCTTCTTATTGGTAGCGAGAATTACTCTTCTTGGTTTGAATCCATGAATATGTGTCTCACGATCAAGAACAAATGGTGTTTTATTGATGGCACCATTCGCGCATGGGATCGCTGCGACATGATTGTTTTGGCATGGATATTGAACTTTGTCTCTAAAGAGATTCCTGAGAGCCTAATGCACACATCCTCTGCTAAGCAAGCTTGGACCATCCTTCATAGCCAATACCACCACGCCGATGCTCCCAGACTTTTTTGCCTCACGTCGCGAACTCCAATCTTTAACTCAATGTTCTATGTCTCTCACTGCCTACATGACTAAACTCCGCACAATCTGGGAAGATCTCAAAGAAAACGAACCCCACATCGCTTGCAATTGTTGTTCTTGTGGAGACGTCAAGGCGTGGCGTGATTATCGGGGTCGAGACAACACTCTTCAGTTTCTTCAAGGTCTTAATGACAAATATTCACACATCATCAGTCAGATTCTTCTAGCCTCTCCTCTGCCTCAGATAGAATCTTGTTTTCCAATCGTCGAGAAGTATGAAAGGCAATATGAAATCACTCTAGAATCACAGAACGCCATGGCATTTGCTGCTGTTTCTTTTGGTCAAAGGAACTACTCTCAATCTCCCCGACCACAATATGGTTACTAGCACAATACTCTGCCACCTCCAGCTCCTTCTACTTGTCAGAACAATGCTCTGCCACCTCTAGCTCATTTTCAATCTCCCACTCCAGTCTACACTTCTAAAGGTCGTCCTCAATGTACCTACTATGGTATGATGGGTCACCTAGCAACCAAATGCTTTAGACTTTATGGATTTCCCCCTGGTTATAAAGGCTCAAAAGGCAACCCTCGCCCTCCCCCACCAAGTCCAACGGTGAATATGAGTATGATGGACTCAGCTGCTAATTTTGCTCCTCCACCAGCCACTTCAATGGGCTCTCCTTCACTGGTTCCTGAGCACTTTGCTCAGCAGTTATTCCAAATGCAACAACTCATCAACCAATTCACCCCTCAGATGCAGCAGTCTAGCTCATCCACTCCTCCTACATCAATGATCACTGCTACTGATCCTCCCAACGCCAATACTGGATAGGAACCTCAATCATCTTCGTATGGTAAGGTCTCCTTGTCCGGTCAGGTTCTTTCACTTTCTTTCCCTAGAATCTATTCATTTTCAAGTTTAAATTTCTACTGTCCTTTAACTTGGATTTTAGATTCAGGGGCTACTCATCATGTTTGTTCCAATCTCAGTTTATTTTCAAGTTCTGAACCTGTTAATGGGATGTCAGTTCAATTGCCTAATGGTTCCTCAGCCCTCATTACTCGCATTGGTGTCGTTAGGATTAATTCCTCACCGGTTTTACACAACGTTTACTACATTCCTACCTTTCAATTTAATTTGTTTAGTGTCTCTGCTTTGACTCATAATAACTCACTAACTGTGACCTTCTCTTCTTCCCATTGTACAATCCAGGACCCTACTCAGGATCAGATGATTGGGAAGGCTGATCTAATCAGCAACCTCTACGCCATCAAGGCAGACTCTCAGGTTCCTCCTTATTGTTTTTCTACTTGCAATTTTGTTCGCTTGACACTAGATTTGTGGCATGTTCATTTAGGCCATCCTTCCCTTTTAAAACTTCATAAACTGTCTCATGCTTTGGCAATTGATAATAAAAAGAATCCTTTAGATACTCATTGTTCTATCTGCCATTTAACTAAACAAAAAACTCTCCCATTCCCATCTCGTGGTAACATCTCTACATCATTATTTGATCTCACTCACATTGACACATGGGGTCCATTTTTTGTCTCTACGCATGAAGGATATCGTTATTTTTTTACAATTGTAGATGATCATTCTCGTCTCACATGGGTATATCTTTTAAAATCTAAAGCTGAAGTTTCTGACATCATTCCTTTATTTGTTAAGCTGATTTTTAATCAATATAACATCCGTATTAAGGCTATTAGATCTGATAATGCTCATGAACTCTCTATGTCTAAATACTATTCATCTCAAGGCATTATGTCTTACCATTCTTGCACCTATACACCCCAACAGAACTCTGTTGTTGAGCGTAAGCATCAACACCTTTTAAATGTAGCTCGTGCCCTTTTATTTCAGTCTAATATCCCTATTGTGTACTGGGGTGATCGTGTTTTAACGGCTGCTTATCTCATAAATCTTACCCCTTTGAAATTTTAAATAATAAAATCTCTGATTACAGCCACCTACGTGCATTTGGTTGCCTCTCTTATGTGTCAACCATTGCTCATGGTCGTTCAAAATTGTCACCTCGTGCCAAACCAGCCGTTTTCATTGGTTATCCCCTCGGTTTTAAAGGATACAAAGTCCTTGACTTAGAATCTAATTCAATCTCCATTTCACGCAATGTTGTTTTTCATGAACATCTTTTTTCTTTTTCACAAAAACCTTGCAGTGATACACCTGAATTTCTTAAAACTCTGGTTCTCCCTAACATTCCTCTTAGTGATGTTACCACATCATTTCCCTTCCCTGAAACTAACGTTGCAGGTTCATCCCTCTTGGATCAGGAGAATCCCTCCACTGTTAATACTACAATTTCACCTAGAGCACCTCAGGTAAGTTCACCTATCATTGCTAGTACACCTGACACTAACAATGCAGATTTAGCCTCCACTGTACCAATCACTACAGCAACTCCAAGACGTTCGGTTAGACAATCCAAACCTCCTTCAAAGTTTACTGATTTTCACTGTTTTTTAACTAAAACCAATTGCTTATCTTATTCAAAACTCTCACAACCCTTCAAAGTTTTTGCAGTTAACTCACTTGCAGAAGGAGAACCACAATCCTATACACAAGCCAAGCAACACTCTCAATGGAAGGATGCTATGCTTTCTAAGTTGGATGCTCTCCATTCTAACGGTACTTGGTCTATCGTTCCTCTCCTTCTTGGTAAACTACCTATAGGTTGTAAATGACTTTATAAAATTAAATTAAACTCCAATGGAACCATAGATAGACTTAAGGCTAGATTAGTTGCTAAAGGATACACACAAAAAAAGGAGATTACATAGATACTTTTTCTCTTGTTGCTAAGATGGGTAGCATTAAAATCTTTCTTGCTATTGCATCTATCAAAAACTGGTACTTAGCTCAATTAGATGTATCTAACGCTTTCTTAAACGGGGATCTTGATGACGAAATTTACATGTCTTTACCTCCTGGATATTCTTCTTTAACATCCTCTGTTTATCCTACTTACTCAGTTTGTCTTTTGAATAAAGCTCTTTACGGTCTAAAACATGCATCTCGCCAGTGGTTCGCTAAGTTCTCTTCAGTCCTTAAATCAGCTGGTTTTGAACAAGGCTTTGGAGAATATTCTCTGTTTGTCAAACAAACTAACTCTGTTTATTTGGCAATTTTAGTGTATGTAGATGATATTTTAATTGCAGGCTCTGATCAAGATGAGATTAACAAATTCAAAGAACTCATTGGATCTCATTTTAAGATACGTGATCTTGGTACACCACGCTACTTCCTTGATATGGAAATAACACGATCTTCAAAAGGTATCTCTATATCACAGCATAAATATGCCTTAGAATTATTAGCAGACTCTAGATATCTAGGTTGCAAACCTGCTTCTACTCCTCTAGATCCTACAGTTAAATTAAATCATGATATTGGTACGCCTCTAGCTGAACCAACTGTTTATAGAATATTGATTGGGAAACTTGTTTATTTAACCATTACACGACCTGATTTATGCTTTGCTATTCATAAACTAAGCCAGTTTCTATCTGCACCCACTGATGCTCATTTAAATGCTGCATATCGTGTCTTACGTTATCTTAAGAATGCACCTGGACAAGGCTTACTATATCCTGCTTCTAGTACTTTAAAACTCACTGTTTTTACCGATGCTGACTGGGTTGCTTGTACAGCCACTAGAAGATCTGTGACAGTTTTTTGTCTCTTTATTGGTGATTCTATGGTAACTTGGAAGGCAAAGAAACAACATACCGTATCTCGATCTTCTTCGGAAGCAGAATATCGAGCAATGGCAAACGCAGTATGTGAGCTAACTTGGGTTCAAACTTTTATCACTGACTTAAAACTTAGTCTTGCAGGTCCATCATTCTTATTTTGTGACAACAAGTCAACCTTACACATTGCTGAAAACCCCGTCTACCACGAACGCACAAAGCATATCAAAATCGACTGCCATGTGGTTTGAGAGAAGATCATTTCAGGCGTTGTTAAGGCATGTCACTTGGAAACAACTAATCAGCTTGCAGATTTATTTACCAAGGCACTCACAGGTCCAACTATGCAACACTTACTCTCTAAAATGTCCTTGTGCAACATCTATGAGTAGATGTTGAGAGGGGTGTATTAGAGATAAAATATGAATAATTGGTTTAATCGGTTCATGTATTGGTTATTGTATTTAATTAGAGTAAAGACTAAACCATACTAAACCAGCTTGTTGGTTCAATATAAATATACACTTTGCAAGACATTTTTGGTTTATCAAATATACATAGAATTTTCTTCACTCTTTCTCTCCAAGAAGATTGATCTTCTTCTTCTTCGAATCTTCAACAAACTTGTTGATAAGATTCAACCTTCATGAATCTTAAGTTTTCCTTAGTAAAAATATGTTGCAAATAAATTATTTTGTAGTGTTTGATTTTTCAAATAATTTACTCGATAGTCTAGATTTAAAATTGTAAAAAAATTACTTGAGGCGAATTGAAACTTAGTTAGAAGTCATATCGTTGAAGCTTGGACTATTGTTTGTAGTAAGTAAACATTTTGGTTTTCAGGGGTGGATGAAAAAAAACATAAAGTTTGACGATTTCACCGATCAAACCCTCACTTTAGAAAAAATGTAGGGAAAATTCTAATATTTCAAATCACGCCAAAAAAACTCTCATGTTATTGTTATTTTACAAATTAAACCTCGAAGTTAAATCTGCTAACGGTGATTAAAACACAATCGTTTATTGACCAAAACGACTGTGTGTTTGATGAAAACTCTAAAAAACATATAAAATTCATCTAATAACATATCCAAAAGCCTAAAATTCAGAAGAAAAAAAACTTAAAAACATGAAAAAAAAATTGTATTTTATTTTTATTTAATTTTAAATAAATTTAGACCCCGAAGTTAAACTCTCACGTTATTAACATTTTACAAATTAAACCCCGAAGTTAAATTTGGTAACAGTGATTAAAACACAATTATTTACTGACCAAAACGATTGTGTTTTGATGAAAACTCAAAAAAAACATTTAAAATTCATCTAATAACTTATCTAAAAGCCTAAAATTCAAAAAAAAAAACTTAAAAACATGAAAAAACTGTATTTTATTTTTATTTAATTATAAATAAATTTAATTTATTTTATAATGTTTTTAAATTTAAATTTTGTTTTATAATTTAATAAGCTTAAATTATACATTTATAAAACCTTTAAATAATATTTGACTAATTACAATTAGTTTTAAATAATCTTAAATTATAATTTAATAATCTGAAATTATAAAAACAAATCAGAATTAAAATTATTATTATTATTTTTTATTATTAACCAAATAGTTATAAATAATTTGTAATTATAGAAAAAATAGAAACATTATTGTTTAAATTTAATTTCTTATAACCTTATATTTTTATAATTTTTTTGGTGAATTTTAAACTTTTAAAAAAGTTATTAGATGAATTTTAAATATTTTTTGGAGTTTTTTTTATCAAAACACAGTCGTTTTGGTTAGTGCAAAACGATTGTGTTTTAATCACCGTTAGCAGATTTACCGTTACAGTTTAGTTTGCAAAATATCAATAACGTGAGAGTTTTTTTGCGTGATTTAAAACGTTAAAGTTTTTTCTACGTCTTTTCTTTAGTGAAGGTTTGATCGGTAATATCGTCAAATGGCAGGTTTTTTTCATACACTCGTGGTTTTCATGAGATCGAACATGAAACGACAATAATATATACATAAAAAGTTTTTAAAAAAATCGAAAAAACCATAAAAAAAATGTAAAGGTAAATTTTATATTATAAAAAAAATAGGTTATTTATATAGTTATATTCTTCACAAATTCATTCTATAAAATTATATTTTTCTATTAATAGACACATTTTTCTCCATAATTAATAACTTTTTTTGTGTAATTGAAAAATATATCCATAAAAACTACACATATTTTTTATAACTAGAATTAAAAACAACGACGATTGAATATGGAAGAAACCTTACAAAAGGTTGTGTATACATTTTAACGATTGTGCTTGACATGTTTTCTAAACCATAAACCTAAAAATGATTTTTGTCTTTTTGTAGATTGATCATTGAGAGAAAAAATATCAATTTAATTGTTATTATGTGTTTTAATGATACATTGCTATTTCATTTTTATTTCTAATTCTCATTAATAACGATAAAAATACATTAAATCATATTTTTTTTATAAACCCGTATATAAAAATTACTTATAACTCGTTTTTTCCCAAACTTATAATTCATTTATAAAATTAAAAAAAAATTAGTGTTTTTTTTAAATTAAAAAAAAATTAGTGTTTGTGTATAAAATGTTCTTTAATAAATAATTTAATATATATTGAGTTTTAAAAAAAAAATTAACACAAAGGGCTTGTTGGGTTCAGAATGTAAAAAAAGAAAAAGAAAAGGGCTCGTTGGGGGAAAAAAGAAAAATATACACCGGGCTTGTTGGGAATAAATAAATAAATGGGCTTCTAGGGTTTTTGTTTATTTACATCTTCGTTTTCTCTTCTCTCTGCCTCTCGCCGCTTCTAGCCATTCCTCTCAAACTCGGTGCTCAATGGTATATTCTAGCTTCGTCTCTCCCTTTGATTTCCTGTATTTCACATTGTTTTTTCTGCATTATTCTGGGAATTCCCGAACTAAATCTCGTGATAGCAAATGCTCCGTGTTTTCAATTTCGTGGCTGATCTGGACATGTCTGTGTTACCAATCTTCATCGCGTATAAAATTTTTCGGTGGTTTCTGACTTCATCTCTTTGTAATTTTTTTGTCTGTGTTAGGTGTTTGTTAAGTCCCACAAGTCGAATTCCTACTTCAAGAGGTACCAAGTGAAGTTCAGGAGAAGAAGAGGTACGTCAGAATCAAAATAGGTTTTCCTCTTCCGTTTTATTTCCACCATTGTCTCATATTGTTATCTCTTTCACAATCTTTAGATGGAAAGACCGATTACCGCGCTAGGATCCGTTTAATCAATCAAGACAAGAACAAATACAATACTCCCAAGTATCGTTTTGTTGTCCGATTTGTATCCTCTTACACAATCATTTGCCTTTATTTATTATTGTAGTTTCTTAGTTTGCTTTAAATCCGTCCATTTGTTATCTTCTAGTAGTAGGGATTTCGTATCTGCTATAATAGGCCGTTGTCATGCATCCTTCCATGCTCTTGTACAATTTGTAATGGATGTATTGGTTATGTTAAAGCTAGGTAGGTTGGTTACTGCTGTCTGATTATGCTTGCTGAACTCTGAAATAGTTCTTTGATGTTGTACTTGACTCTTCATCTTAAAGACAAACAAAGACATAGTTGCACAAATTGTTTCTGCTAGCATTGCTGGTGACATTGTTCTTGCTGCTGCTTATGCGCATGAGCTACCTCATCATGGTTTGGAAGTTGGTCTTACCAATTATGCTGCAGGTATTTCACCTACTCTAATTCTTTAAATTCCTGTTTTCTCTTTAAATACTTGGTTTTCTAAAGCAAAGTTTCGTGGTCGACTAGCCTACTGTACTGGCCTTCTGTTGGCTCGTCGTGTCCTCAAAATGTTGGAGATGGATGCTGAGTATGAGGGTAACGTTGAGGTATGTGGTTTCAACTAAATTTTAAACAAAGATTGGCCGTTGTTTCATCTTTGATCTGAAAAGTTAAATTGAAAATGCATATATCAGGCTACTGGAGAGGATTTCTCTGTAGAACCAACTGATTCCAGGAGACCATTCCGTGCTCTTCTTGATGTTGGACTTTTGAGGACCACAACAGGAAACCGTGTGTTTGGTGCACTCAAGGTATTGAGTGGTTTGCTGTTCTCATCTGTTGGCGTTAAGATGTTATAAAGTTCTCTTATTCCTCTAATCATCTTGCTCTGCAAATCTAGGGTGCTTTGGATGGAGGACTTGATATCCCACACAGTGACAAGAGATTTGCTGGTTTCAACAAAGAAAACAAGCAATTAGATGCTGAAGTTCATAAGAACTACATATATGGTGGTCACGTAGCGACCTACATGAAGGTTTGTTTTTTTATTATGCTAATATAAAAAGTAAATTTCATGGTTTCTGACCAGAGAGAGATGACACTAAAATTTGACATTGTTGATGCAGCTCTTGACGGAAGATGAGCCAGAGAAGTACCAAAGTCACTTCAGTGAATACATCAAGAAAGGAATTGATGCAGACAACATTGCAGAGATTTACAAAAAGGTTCATGCTTCTATCCGAGCAGATCCTTTGCCGAAGAAGTCCGAGAAGGCTGCTCCCAAGGAACACAAGAGGTAGGAACAAAAGAAAAACACATTCTACATCTGTTCTTGGAGACAATTCTTATGTTTTGGATGTTTCTCACTGGTTTCGTGATTGGGATGCACAGGTATAACTTGAAGAAACTCACTTACGAGGAAAGGAAGGCGAAGCTGATCGAGAGAGTCAAGGCATTGAACGGAGCAGGTGGCGATGATGAAGACGAGGAAGACGACGAGTAAAATCAGATCTCTTCTTTCATAGTTTCATGATGTTTGTTGTTTTGTTTTGTGTTGAGGATTATGCAAGCATCTGTTTTCCTATTGAACAATTTTGTTAGTTTTTATGAGTTTTTGAGGATAGATTTCTTGGAATATTTGCTACCATCTTTGTCGTTGTCTTCAAGATTTGCATATTTAATCTCTTTGGCTGCATTTTAGGTCATATTTCTTTTGAATTCATACTACATACACAAAATCTGCTTGGATTGTTTTCTGGTTCGCCTGGCTTTTTCAAGTGGTGATAATTGAAAATCACCAAAGTATGCATATGAAGTTTAATTCAAACCTAGCTTTTACCTTTTCAGACCTGCAATTAGATCTAACTCTATCCGAATTAAAATTAACCTTCTTAAATCCGAGTTGTTTAACTAATCAGTTAAAATCAACAACCATACTTATTTAATATTCCCTCAGTCGGATTTTATTTGATTTATTGATATTTTCACATTTTTTTAAGAAAACGTCATTAAGCCATTAAACATTTTTCTTTATGATGAGATGCAAATCGTTAAACATTTTTCTTAAACATTTTTGTAACATTTTTTAAGAAAAAACGTTATTGTGATGAGATGCAAATCGAATTGATATATTCTTTATTATATCTATAATTTTTAACATTTTCCGATAAAATATGTATTCTTTCTTGTTTATAGCTAACGAATAAAAAATATAAATCTAATAACTTTTTATATTGATTTGTGGAATCTATCGTTTTGATAATATATTTGAACTTTAATCAAATAAAAAATCAAACAATTCGAAACAAAAATTAGTGCTAAAAAATCAATTAATATGAGACAAAGGAAAAATTTCATTAAATTGAATAGCTCGCCAAATTTTCAGACAATATATAAGAAAAATAGAAATTCGATTTGCACAATTTTTCTACTAATTAAGAACAAAACTTATAGCTGATGGATAATTGTATATTGTGTAATCTTATGCGAAACTGTTTCCCAGCAATAAAGCTAAGTTTTTCACAACAAAAGACAGAGTAAGCTTTAAAGCTTATCTTAAGAATCAGGATCATCACCAAAATCTTCATCTTCATCTTTGATCTTTACATCAGCATCTTCTCCAAATTGGATACAATTGTCTATTTGTGACAGAACATACTGAATACTGTTTCATCAGAACATTGCTATTACTCTTTTATTCTTCGAAAAACCCTTAAAAATGAACAAGAAACAGAAGTTGAGGTTACCTTTTCTCTTTCCTCAAGTCAAGAGGTGTGAAATTCACCATACTATACTCTCCAACCTTAGCCAAATCAACAACATTATAAACCCAAAGATTAACATTTTTGTGTTCTATGATAAGCAAAGCAATCTTATGAAAAAAATCTTGGTAATTGATTGCACATACCAAATCTATTAAGGCTTTGTTCAATTTTGCAAATTGAGGAGCCATTCTTTCGTTTAACTCTGCTAGCAATGTCCGAGGCTCCGGATCCAAGTAACTTATAAAATTCATGACAAGCCAAAGCAAAGCAATTTATAGATTTCGAAGTTCTGAAAAAGAAATAAACAATGGAGCTATAGAGAGAGACTTACTCTTCAATATTGCTTTTATCTTGCAATAAATCCATCTTTGAGAGGATGTTGATATGAGGTAATTCAAGCTGAATCATTGCAGAAAGAGATGCCATACACCCGCTTATAAACTTTGTAACATCTGTTATGAACTGATCCAACAAATTCTACTTTGTCAATACACTATAAATATGAATTTTCCCGTAATAAGACTTCAGTATTGGAGAGGGATCAAAGTTATTTAAACCTGTGAATCAAGTAGATACACAACACAAACGTTGAAGTTCTTCTGCTTCAAATGGTCCACAAAGTTCTTGAGCACAGGGACATGCGTAAAAAGTTCAATCTGGCCTGTAATGTTCAAAAAATCTAGACCTTAAGTATAGTTTGAGACGTGTTTCAAACACGGGACCACCAAACTAGACATTCAAAAAACACACTTTTAATGAAAATATACAACACTTCGAAGCAAAACATTATCATAGATCTGTCATAATACAAAAAGAAGACATAAATTCATTGACCATGTATGAGATCTAAGAGTTACCTGGACAATCGAATATTAGGTAATCGTCGTCCCTGTAATTCTCCAATTCTTCATCTAGCCAATCATGTAGACTGTCCTCAAGATACCTATGGATTAAATGTTAAGGTTTTTCCACTACCACCCAATAAATACCTTCTTAGAGCATAGATAAAACTAATACTATAGTGCTGCTTGCTTGTTTTCACATATAAAATAAACATTTTAAGACCCTGTTACTCAACTAGTAAAACTCTCAAGCATGTTTATGTAACAACAAAAGGATACTCCATACAATACATGAGACCACCATTAGGACCAAGCTTTAACTCCTCCATAACATCTTCCAAAGACACAAGTTCTCGAATATCTGCATTCAATCAAGTAGCTTCAGCGAAAATCAAGAAAATGAAGAGGCACAGTACATACAAAACAGTAGGATTGAATATCAACTAACTCACCCATGGCCACAGGATAGTTAAAAATCTCAGCAGCTGGATCTAGGTTGACGATATTCATTGTTCTACCAATGGTTTCGCAGTGTTCATATAAAGTTGAGCAATAAGTTGACTGGTCCGAAACATAGAAACTGTTAGTCAACCTCACTGATAACTTCAACTTGTGCATTCTTTTAATTTCGAATACACAATAACTTGCAGCATCTTAATTCAAAAGAAACTGCAGACATGAGTTCTACATAGAGACTCACCTTTCCGCTGCCCGCTGGGCCGATAACGAGTTGTGCATAACCCATGATAGCAACTTCTATGTATCTTTTTCACCTCAAATGTAAATTGAACAAATTGAGTAAAGGATTCTAGCAGAAGCAATGATTGTGACTGTTATGTAAGCAGTGCACCAAACACCTAAACCGAACAAAACTCTCAAGATATCGCAGGAACCCATAAACCAGCAGCAATCAATAGACACATTGCAGAACCTAAAATTCCATACACAGAAACAAAATAAGGACAAATCAAAATGTGATCTATGATCAAACTTCATAACCAAAAACAAGAGTCATATCTATGCACAAAATTTTTCATTCCATTGAATCGATTTAACAAGGAACTCCTCCATGATCAAACTTCAAACCAGAAACGGAAGCTAGGGTTTAACACCGCATAAACCCTTACGAATTAATGAAACTAACAAGGAAAATGAAACGACTAAGCAAAAAAGGAGAAACAAGATCAGCTTCAA
Organism: Aethionema arabicum; assembly: GCA_000411095.1. Lineage (NCBI taxonomy): Eukaryota > Viridiplantae > Streptophyta > Magnoliopsida > Brassicales > Brassicaceae > Aethionema > Aethionema arabicum. Next base: position 39,962 of record KE153407.1, read on the forward strand.
GAGAAAATTAGAAATCAAAAACAGAAATAGAAGTCGAACGATTCGAAAACAAACATTCGAAAGTAACCGATATAGATTTCAAAGAGAAAAAATCCCAGAAGAAAACAAAATAATCACAAACCATGAACCACATAATCTGAATAAAATGAGAAAAAGAAAAACACGGAATCAATGATTGCTTCACCTTATTAGAAGACGAATCTCTGAAAGCTTTAAGACTGATAAAGAAAGCGAAAGCAGAGGGAAGCAACAAATATAACAAAGAAGAGAGAAAAGTCAAAGAAGAATTAATAAAATGGTTTAGGGTTGGAAATGGTTGGGTTTGGTTAGGGCATAAAATTTTAATTTCATGATTACACATCACAACGTGTAAAACGTGGTCTTTAAAATAAATGGAAAATAAAATTAATTAATAATAATAATCGAAACAAAACAAAACAAAATCAAGATAGAAGCTCAACAAGTCATTTTTTTCTTTAGTTTTGATCAATTTTATTGTAATTTATAATTTATACCACATCTAATTCCTGATAAACACTTAATCATGCAGTTATTTCAAGTTCAATAATGAAGAAACTCTCATCAGATCTTTTTCTTCTCCAAAATCATAACAGAAGAAGAAAGTTGAAATCTAGAGATTTAAAATCAAAATTGGAGCAATTAAAGAGAGCTAAAACAACACAAATCTTATCTAAGCTACATCCAATTCATAAAACCTATCTAAACTAAACTTAATTCTTAGAGGCATTTCAACGAACAGTTGGTGCTCAAACGAAAAACTTCGGATTTCAAGCAATATAATTAAGAATTCACCTGGTTTAATCGAAATCCAAATGATTATATAACTGATTTCACAGAATAGCTTCCTCTTCTGATTTCTCGGTTCTTTCTTCGTCAATGGTGGGTTTTTTTTTTGTGTTGTCGTGAAACGAAAGAAAACGAGGAACGAAGAAAACGCTACTAAACGGCGTCGATCTATTTTCTTTTATCAAATCCCTAAATACAAACGACGTCGTTTAGTGTGTTGAATTAAAAAAAAAAAATTTATCTTTCAACAATATATCTCATTTATTCTATCTAATCTAACAATAGATCATCACAAGGTAAACTTATATAATGAAGTCTTACATCATACTTAATCGGTTGAAAAATTACCTTTATTTGACCAAACAATTAGCTATTTACCTCTTAGGAACTGTAGCTATAATAAAATTACTTAAATAAACATATGATAAATCTAAATACGAAATTAATTAAATACATAGAGGTAATTAAATTTTTTTTATTACTTACGGACCTTACCATTCCAGTAAAGCTTCAACAAAAAATTCCTCTAAATTCGACTTTAAGTTATATAGTACAAGGTGATTAGATTATAAAGAGCTATAAATTCTCTAAAGCCTTCCCAATCAAGATCTTAGACCATCTCAACCTCTTATTGGAGTTCTTAGTATTATTTATAATATAAATATTGAAATTTTTAGTATTAAGAACTCTATTTAATTTTTAGCTTCTAAGGCCATCTCCAATGGCATAACTCCAATTTGGGGTTCTTACTATTATTTTAATATAAATTCTGAAAATTTTAGAATTAAGAACCTACTCAAAAGAATTTTGATTTATTACCTTCCAATGGTAGAACCCTAAATGAGATTCTTAAAATAAATAAAATTCTTTTTAAAATTATTTTAAATCATATTGGTCTTAACTTATAGTCAAAAAATCTATATATGTATTGATAGATTCTAAAATATTTCACATGGTAGAATAAGAATTAGCCAACAAATAAGTCTTAAACCAAAAAATGAACATAAAATTGAATTTGTCGTAAGATTGATAATTAATTGTTTAAATCTTATAGCCAAAAATATTGAAA
>KE153408.1:28951-41909 GCA_000411095.1 Aethionema arabicum
ATTAATTCATAAAACATTCGTTTTATGAAAATAATATATTATGTCAAAGTTATACCGATCTCTTTAAAATTATACTACATCATCATGTAAATATTCAATTTATTATATAAAATNAATTTTTTTAAGTTTTACACTGTCCCAAGTCGCGACCGGAAGAATTTATTGTGATTATTAATTTATCTAGTATTAATTTATAGAGGTTCCACTATATATATATATATATATCAAATTGTGATTATCTTATAAACTCTTCATGTAAACTCTTTCAAATTGGGTGTTTTTCATTTTTTTGTGCTTAATTAAATGCAACTTTTCATTTAATGTCTTTAACAAATAAATTTAACAGTGTTAGAAAAAAAATAACGGAAGATGTACAAAAACTTATTAGTAAAGTTGAAAGTTTAAAAAAAATCATTAACATATATACATTTTTAAAGTTGAGGATTTCTTTTGCAAAATGGTCAAATTTTCATGTGTTTTTTTGTGCTTTAATCCAAAAAAGTATTCATATTTTAAAATGGTTAATATGTATATATATAATTTTTTTTGTTTGATTTTAGTGTTTTTTATTGTAGTTATTATTATTTTTTCTTTTTAATTTTTAGTGTTTCTTTTTTTTTTTTTATAAAAACTAGCACTTCAAATAAAATATGTGTGCTAAAAAGACCAACAATGGTGGATATCTACTGTCGTCTGCGTACACGGTACACTGCGTTGAGAAAATGAGTACAACTAGAAACCAATATCCTCTCTTTGCTGCAAAATTTCTATCTCTGTGATGAAGAATCTGACGACCGAAAGAAAGATTAAAACAGGGGAGTTTTTACTCTTTCGCTACCTAAGGTGTGTGTGATCGGAGATAAGCTCTTCGAGTTTTCTGCATTCTCGCTAGGAATTGCAGTTTTCTGCGTATGCGATATAAAAAACGAAGAGTCATTTTGGACTTAGGGTTCAGATTTCAGAGATTACAAACAAGAATTTTGTTGTTGAAGAGTATATAATAATAGAAGAAACTTGTGATTCTTTAGATCTAAACGTTACTGTTGCTGATGTTCAAGCTCACTGATCTCTCCGTCTGCGCAATTTCCAACCCAAATGTACATCGTCGTGTCTCTCCGACTTGGTAGCACTCTGCAACAGTCTCTTCTCGGCGACTACAAACACGAATCAGACGACGGTTATGACTGAAATTGTTAACAAAAAAAGCAAAGAGAGATCTAGAAATGGACCAACCTTATGCCAACGAAGGGGATCTGGTCGCTTAAGAACAACAACAGATTCCATTTTCTGAGGAGAATCAATCCTCCATCGACAACCAGGTATCCGTCTTGTCTTATCCAAGTTATAGTATCCGATCACCTGACGACGACCTTCGTCGTATTTAGCAGAATTTAGGTAAAACACGAACGGTCTCTGGCATGGATGCCTAGACACTGGTCTCGTGTTAAACGCGTAGCCAATGTAATCAGCTTTGCGAAACCAGTTAAGGAAGGTCCTAGAAGGCATCTCAAGCTCACGAGGAGATATAATGCCGCGGATAATCTGAACAACGAATCCCCATGATACTGAAATCGACCAAAATCGGCTCTGATCATAGCAAATAGATTGCTGGAATATGCTCGCTGAGTCCAAATCTGCAGACGACATTAGATGCCTGAGAGCACGTGAACGCTTCATCTTAGGGAAAATCGGTTGCACTACATCGATATGATGCAGCGAAACAAGAGGAGTCACTGGATGAGCCCCAAGTAGTCCTAATAGATCTCCATAAACATCATACTGCATAGACCATGGATCAGATATCAAAAGGAGCCATTAAAGAGCCTTAGGTCAAGAAATGTACCTGGTGAAAGCCAGGCTCTTTAGTGAGAGGTACACCTAGCTCGGTCATGCAGGCTTGGATACGGTCATCGCTTCCGTAGAGACCAGGATAACGTTGAATGCAACGGTCCTGCATTAGAGAGAGCTCAAGGGCTAGAGGGTAGCTGATGGCAAAGCCACCACCTCCAAAAGCCATGGAGTAAGAGAAAAAGATGTTTTGAACATGTGCTTCAGAAGAGCTGCCTACGTAGTAGAACTGATTGTGATCATATTTTGAGAGGACGTTAACGACGTTGTCCACGACAAACACCGTGTCGTCATCTCCCATCACGAACCACCTCACACCTTCTTTTCCTAGCCGGAGGGTTTCCGTCACTACCCTTGAGATTCTCACTGCTGATCTATCCCCTACTGGATGTGTATACCTACATAGACCAATATTTGTTCAGATATTGGTTTCTTATTGAATTCTGAACAAACCCATGTGTGGATTAGTACCTGAAACGAGATGTATCTTGTGAGATTCTGATCTCCGGTAAAGGTTCATTTCTGTATGTTCTAACTCTCTTGTCAATCCAGACAACACCACGGGTCTTCCCAGGCCGCCACCATGATTTTATATACTCTTTTCTTGTGTCCCATAGGACTGAAGATGCCGCAATCCCGAAAACAATGTGGTCCAACGTTGTATTGAACCTCCTTGGACGTTGTGGGTACAATGCAGGCACCTTAGGAAGGACATCGAGATCGTCGTCATTGTCCTTCACGGAGGAGTTAAGGGAGAGGTGACGATAGCCGGTGACTGGAGTGCAGGTCCTGCGTCCGGTACCGCCTCCTGTAGTGGAGATGAGAAGCAATGGAAGGAATAGGAGGATGCAAAGCCAAGGCAGAGGAGATCGGAGAAAGGCTAGTTTGGGGACTTGGTAAGTGTTGTTATAATTTGGGGTTAAAGTCTTCATGTTTTTGTGATGATGATCTTCTAAAAGCTTAGTGTTGTTCATAGAAGAGAGATGATAGTTGTTTGTTTGATGTTTTTAGTTAAGTTGTAAAAATCAGTTTGTTTTTGGTAAGTAAGCAGCTAAATTTAGTAAGAGAAAAGGTCGTCCGATTGTACTGCAAGAACATGACCATTAAGCAAATACTAAAACTGTAAAATATGTATTAACATTGATTTTTACGTTTTAACAAAAAAAACACATTGATTTTTACTCATGGTTGTAATGTAACATACTTTGAACAATAATGTCGGCGACCAAGCCGCCTCATTTGCTCATCCAACACATCATTCACGCTTTTATGTCAGAAAGAAAAACAAGTGAGTTTTACCCGATCGATGTTTTTTTTAACAGAGGACCGATGTTGTGTTAAGCGAATATTAAAATATTTTTTGTTATTTTCTTGTAAATTTTTATTTTTAAAATTAAATCAAGTAAAAACGTCAAAATTATGTGAAAATATATTATGTTTTATGACTAATATTTGAATTAAACTTTGAATTTAAGTTGGAAAACAATAAACAAAAGTGGATTTTTAAATATAATATAATATTATTCAATGAGAAGACAAAAACATAGAAAAGTAAAAAATATGTATTACAAATAGTGGAGAATTTTCTTTATCATATATTTAAATGTTTATATTATAATAATGTTTAAATATAACATCTCGGGGTAACAAAAATATAACATCTCAAACATCTTTTTATTGTATTTTATATAACAAATCTATTTACCTTATCTATCTATACTAATAAAAATAGTTAATCTTCACTTTTTAAGCTATCTACCTTATCACTTCTTTTAACCAATCAAATTCTATTACTATTCCACATTATTAACAAACATTTTTTATTATAAAATAATCATACAAATCATGTATTAATAACTATGAACCATTCATATTCTAAAATTATTTATCTTATTTGAATTTAAAGTATATATAACTGGAAGAACTATTGTTCATGATCTTAAGTGATAAATGAGATTATAAATTTTAAATCACCAATATTTCTTATGAAAAATATATTTATATTTCAATATTCACTAAATTGAAATTATTTAGATCATAGTGAATAAATAATATATTATCTCAGTTGTAAATCATAAAAATTAACCAAAAGTATTTCTTTAAAAAAATTAAACAAACATATGTAACACTAATGTATGCAACTATATAATCTGTAATATAAAATTTGCAATTATAAAATATGAGAAAAATAAAAGGCATAGTAATTTTTTCATATCAAAACATTGAACTTTTAATTTTTCCCTCATTTCTCCTTATATATATATATATATATATATANTTATGATTATCAAAATTTATGTGTTTATACAAATAAAATAATCGGAAAGATCATATCAAATATACTTTCTCCCGTCTTCATATGAAATGTTAACATTATTGTTTTTTTTATCTCAGTTAAAATTATTATTAATTTTAAAAAAATAATGTTATATTATACAACATTAAATATATTTAGTGTTCCTTATCATATTAAAAACTCATAAAAAATGTAATAAATAATATTTTTGTCCACTAACTTTAGAAAGATTTTATCCTCATTATCTTAATTACTAATTATCCATACATTTGATTTTGTAACCTATTACACAATTATTGACTAACAATGAATATTGTATCTTCTATCACAATAAAAAAAATAAAATTGAAAGAGTAAAACACATAATAACAAAAAAACTTATAATTAAATATTGATAAATATATTAAACGAAAAAATTTATGGATAACTACCTCGTACTAAGTAGAAGTAGCTATTTCTAACTTCTTCTTAAGTTATCCACCTAAGCATTCATGCCAACAAAAATCAATCAATTAGATGACATACATACAACAAAAATTTTTTGTCATCTACCTTTTAGTGATACGTATAAGTTATATATTCATGAGAGTTAATTGTAATATAGTGGAGAATAATACATATGGCATTAATTAAGTTTTGTTTTAATTAGTTTTATTTCATTTTTCTTTGATATATAACACAAAAATTTAAAACATTAAAATAAATATATATTAAAGATTAAAACGTTTTATTTAATATACATGTTTTTTCCATCCAATATGATGAATTGATAAACGAATCCGGTTTAAATCATTCTTACACAGAAATAATTATAGTTTTGAAATAACCATGACTACACAAAATTAGGTTACAAGCATTAATATTGATGGGTTACATTAGTGCGTTAAATGTGTTAAAAATAAAGACATATATCTGTGATTTAAAATTAATAAATTAGTTTTTTCATCATCATATGATTTCAATATTTATTTTGTACAATTATCTAAAATTATTTTTTTTATTAATCATATAGCATAAAACATGTGCTTTAAATTGAGTAAATCATGTTACATTTTATTTTTATTTTTATTTTTATTTATATGTATGTAATTTGTATTCTAACAATAAAACAAATAAAAATAATATAAACCATAATATGACCTCCACAAACCCTGGACAATCCATCCAAAGGCAGCGATGGTCTCCACCTCCAAAAGGAACTTTAAAATGCAATTCGGATGCGGCATGGACAGAGGGGGAACAATTCTGCTCGACCGCTTGGGTACTTCGGGATCATTCTGGCCGAGTCGTCCTCTAGGGAGCAAAACGATTGGAACAACTGCACAACCCTCTGGAGACTGAGGGAGAAGCCTTACAATGGGCTTTTGAGTCAATTCAACAATTCATATCAAATAGAGTCATCTTCTCATCAGATTGCAACAACCTCATCGACGAACTGAAGCGGGAATATAGTTGGGCATCCTTGACAATAATCGTGCAGCACTTTGAAGCGATTAAAGAGGATTTCGACCTAGCTACCCTCGAGAACACGAAGAGAGAGGCAAATCGATTAGCAGATGCAATGGCAAAGCTGGCAAAAAAAATTTATAGATTTCAGAGCAATTGTAACCGATATTGTGCCATCGGAGGTACAATCTTTTGTAGAACACGATGTAAGGCTTTTGCCGGTTTAATGAAAGTTGCGTTTATTTGTGCCAAAAAAATAATAATTGAACACTCACAAAATCATTTTTTATTAGACTATGTGCAATGGTAACAAGATTCAACACTTTTGTTTTTGCACTTTTTAATACTTTACATCATCTTCCCTTTCTTCCATTGAAACAGGATTTTGCTATGTTGTTCAATTAATTTTGTCCTAAAATCTCATTGCTAATCACAATAGTATAGTTTAGGGTCATTCTCACAATTCTCAAGTGTTCTTGAATGTAATTCAATTGCAAATTCAGCTAAACCAAAATAGTTTTTGTATTTTCGAATGATTAAAGCTAGAAACTAAGTAGACAAGATAAGACTAAGAAGATTGGATTAAAATAAACAATTAAGAAACTAGAAATCAAACAATTAAACTAGATAGAAGAGAAATTGAACTAAAGCAAAAGATTGAGAAAGCAAAATTTAGCAAGGTAGCAAAGTAGAAGAGAAATGAAACTAGACAAGGATTAAACAAGGGATAAAAGCATTAGATTAGAGATTTTGAGTTGGGTGATTGGATGGATAATCTCTTATTCAAGTTCTTATTGAAAATAAAATTCTAGACTCAAGCATATTCCTTTGATTGAGTCACTTCCATGATGCTCAATCACTACCCAATGCAAATCAAGCTCCTAACCGTCCATTTGGTCTTGATTTGCAAGGATGTAATAAGAATTGGCTTAATAGGTCCATAAATGCTTAATCTCAACTTCCATTGGACCAAACATTTGCTTCTCTAATGTATTTCAAATGTTCATTGAGCTTTTGGCACTAATGAACATTTAGGATCTAGATCTAGATGATCAAGCTAGATCTAGGGCTTTAAAAGCACCATTAGAGATAGAATATACTAAGGATCTAACCTATTTGAGATTACCCAACCTATTTCACCCTAATCTCATCCCTAATCTATCTTAGATCTACTCAACCATGAAAATTTAAATCAAACACATAAAGCTTGAAATTAAACTAGGATTCATGATTAAACAAGTAAGAAAAAGAGATTAGAGAGGAAGAGAGAAAGAAATTGCTTCACTATTGAAGAATCCAAGATCAAAACACCATGAAAGCTCTTAAATCCAAAAGTTCTCCAAAAGTGGCAAAGGAAGAAGATACAAAAAATTAGATGGGTTTCAAAAATAAACCCTAAAAAGTACTTATAGTCTCCTTAAAACGCGGAGTTTAACTTAATAAAATTTGCTAATCGAGGTGCCATACCGATCGGCGTACTCAGCTCTTCTCCTGCTCCTCTAAACCGCTATTGTACCTGTTTATGTACCTTTATACAGACTAAAGACGAGAAAACAAACCGAAAGCAGAACTAATACTTTTTGAAAACTCAGTGGTTAACTCTCAAAGAAATCTGTGGTGTGAAATCATTTTGCAAAAGCATGAAAGAAAAGAGCAATTGATGTGTACAAATCCATTCTTCCATTCTACCCACCCTTGAAAGCTAACCAAATCTAATGAACCATACTCCAAACCCTCCATCACACTTTATAGAACTTTCCTCAAACCTTTGCTAGCCTATTTGCCTTGATATTGAGCTATTTCTAATCACTCTAGAGTCTGTTGAGCCTCTTCTCATGTTTGAATTAACTAGGACATTCTATTCTTTAGCTTACTAAGCTTCTTTTCCTTTATTTGTGAAGCTCATCCATAGATACATTTTTGATTTGATTTCCTTCTCTTTTTATTTCAGTTTCCCTTCATTCATTTTGCTAAGCAAACTTTAGTCCTTTAGACTACTCAACTGAAAATAAGATCTAAAGTGATTGGCTCAAAATTTTGAAACAAAGGCATAGGCATACATCTTCTAAAAATATTTACTTGACTCTTTGAACTCTAGGAAACTCCCCCAAACTTGAACAAATTCTAATCTACCCAATCTCTTAGAAGTCTTTAGACTGATTCTTGCCTTAACTAACAATTTCCCAATCCCTCCTAGATTGGCCAATGTGACCAATGCAAATGGAAGAATAAGACTTGTCGCTCTAATACTTGCAAGATTTTGCATATGAAACATTTTCAAAAGAGACCTCACTCAAAGAGATTGTTTGAAAAAGGGCAAAAATAGTGTTTGGCTCGGGTTCAAATAGGTGGGTTTCAAAGAAAAGAGTGATGATAAAGAAGGTTTAGGAACAAACATCCATGCATGCTATCAAAACTTTGTATCCGAGTCAATTAAAATTCAATTTTTTTTTTCAAATTGTATAGGGAGAAGCTTTCACATTACGCAAACACTAGCACAAACAGTGAACCCAGAAATGCCTAAGCATAGCGAAGCTAGGTCCCACAACAGCTCATGAAATTCATCAAGTCAATAAAGCACTATAGTGGACATGTCTCTAGAATCTAAATGCTAGCATAGATGTGAGAATGAAATCATTGACTCCCTAAATCATTGTATACTGTATTTTTGCCATGAAACCTACTAAAAAGTTTTAAAATAAGCCAAAAAGTTTTGACAATGAAAGTAAAAGGTCTGAACTAAAAAAAAATTTTTAAACACACTAAAAAGACTTAAAAAGAGAAGCAAAACAAGCAAACATCATTAGTAACAAATGCTCTCCCCCAAACTTAATGCACATCGTCCCCGATGTGAAACTAGTTTTGAAGAAAGAGAAACAAAACAAGTCTAATAAAGCAAAAGAAAGAATAGAAAAGATGCAATAGTGTCAAAAGAAAACAAGAGGTGAGAATGAGAGATACTACAGCAGCTAGTCACCACTGCTGTCGTGATGGGAAGAGGATGGGAACATGCCTCGCTCGCCACGCTGGTAAATAGCTACACTCCGCTCCTCAGCTGCATCCTCATCCATGTCCTCAGCATCATCGTCCTCCTGTCGAGGAGCTCGACGGCTAGGCTCTCTTCGTGTCTCTACTGAGTGGCGACACCTACAGCCAAATCCGGAAGCAATCATCCTATAGATCTTCTCCAAGTTGTTGTTCTGCGCGCGCCATCCTGTCCTCGGGTCATCAGGAATCGGCTCCCATTCAGGAGCTCCAGGAAGTGGTGGAAACTGCTCAAGCAGTGACTGAGTATGGCGTGGAGGGGATCTAGCTGTGGCTGAAGGGATCCTAGAGCACTCTCCAGTGAGGGTGGAAGGATGGATAAAGAGATGGCTAGGCAAATCAAAGGCCAAGGCTGCAGGCGAGTCAGGGTAGGTCAGAGGAGGACATGGGATCCTCACGTACAGTGGCTGCCCCACCTTGACTTCAAACTCGTAAGTCCATGAATTCTTCTTGAGGATTCTGGCGTTCTTGAAGTACTTGACATCAAAAAAAAACCTCCTGTCATCAATTGTCTCCTCTTGAGCAAGATCAATCCCAACAGCTCTAAAAATGGGCGCCAATAGTCCACCCAAATAATCATCCTTCCCACGCCCTGTGGCTGTCAACCCTCGAAGTCTCCTTTTATGGAGCATCTTCGCAAAGATATACCCAAGGTTCACAGTTAGACCTCGCGGAGCAGCGGCCCTAACAGTAGGGGGAAGGAAAGTAAGAGCAGAATCAGGGATGGCATCATAAAGCATCGGCACATCATCAGTGGAAACGTTCCCTGTCTCCTCCCTTCCAAAGAAAACCGTCCCAAGGATCTTCATAACCACGCGGATCACTGGGTTCCTAATACTCGTGATCTTCATGGTGCGAGTACGGTCAGCCTTGGGGTCTCCAAATCCCTTCCAGAATTCCCATATGTATAGCGAGTTCTTCTCAGGAAACTCCGTGCCTGTCCTGGTAGAGTCAAATCCAAAAACCTCACAAATTTGTGTCACGAACAACTGGTACTCTAGACCTCTGAGCATGAATGCTATGAAATAGTTGCGCGCATCCTCCAGATCAGCTTGATCGCGGTGATGAATGGTGACTGAAGAGAAGAACTGAGCACATAGCTCAGGATAGACCGGGTAACGCTCTATAGGAAGGTTCCCAACCCCCATATCAGCAAGAAGCGTCGTGATCCACCCATACATCTCCATTCGCTCGAGGGTGTCGCGGTCAACACTAGGAGTGGGACGGAACTGAACTCTGAGCCACTTGTTGTAGAAAACGCTGTTCATGTCATTCCAAGGTCCACCAAGAGCTCTGGGAGTCAGCGTACGAAGGTCGGTGAGATTAGAAGTGTTCTGAGCTTCCGGTGCTATATGACCCAAAAGGAAAGGCAATAAGTCACGCCGTGGCCATGGAAAGGCACCCGGCCTTGAAGCTTGAGGAGGTACTGAGGCTGAAGGCTGGTCTGCGTCAGTGGTGGTGTTCCTTCTCCTTTTTGGAGGCATCTGCAAAAAAATGAAAGATGGAAATCGGTCCACAGGAATAGCAAGAAGAAACAATATGATCAATAGCCATACGAGACAATAGTTAAGTGGAAGTCTAAACCAATGTCAAATGAGTTCAAAATCGGTGTAAAGCAATTGAAACTAGCCTAAAAACAGTAGCTAGCATCAAACTCATGGAAATAAACGGCTTAAGAAATCCACGAAACTCAAGTAAATGTCTAAAAATCGAAATACATGCCATTATCAAAACACCAATTGCAAAATCAAACTCAATTGCATCTCATAAGATAATCCAATAAAATTTAAGCACATTTCATTCATTGTGGCATACAATTCGGGTTAAGAGCAAAGAAACCACGAAGAACAAATGAAAACAAGGTGAAAATCTCGAAAAACTCTTTGAAAATTCCCAAAACGCAAGCTTAAACCAATGAAAACGGATTTATGTTGAAGAATAAGTAGAGAAAGGATTGAAAGCTCCAAAAATCCGAGTTAAAACCGATTTGAAACAAGTAAAAGCGAGTTTTCGGGTGATTTTCGCCCGAAATTCGGAAATTGGTGATAAACCCGAATTTCTTCAAAGTTTTTGCTTAGGAATGGATAATCAAGCATGCAATAGGCCTAATATCAAGTTGAATCGAAGAATGCAAGCCTATTGAACACAAATCGACCTAAAATTCGAATTCTAGGGCTTGGTTCCAAAAATTAGAAAACTTAGAAATTGAGAGATTTACCTTGTTGGAATGATAGAGTAGAGTTGAGAATTGCAATGAGGAGTGAAAATAGAGTTAAATGGACCCAAAAATTGTAGAAAACGAGTAAGAAATGAAAGAAATCAAGTTGATTTTGGGAGAGAAATCACGAAATCGGGTTTGGGAAGATGAAGAAATGGGGAGAAAAGAGAGAAATCGTGATTTAAAGCAGTCTGTGAGCCATACGGATCGATGCAAGCCTATACCGATCGGTATGGCTTAGAAATCGGAATCAGAAGGTCTCAGACGACCTATACCAATCGACGTAGGCTTCTGACGATCGGTATAGGCGATTTCGTAAATTTTTTTTTGAAATTGGGTCCATACCGATCAACGTAGGCATACGGCGATCGGTATGGCGTAAACTTTTCGATCCAAAAGTCTCAGGCGACCTATACCAATCGGCTTTCCAAGCTATATAAGGTGCAAGCTTAAGGCTCCAAAGGTAGAGTTAAAACCTCTATCGGCCGGGTTGAGGTATGCTTTCCTTGGTTTAGACTCCATATATCCTGTCATTATTAATGCTAATCTTTCACTAGATGAATCTACCGCTCTTTTAAATCAACTTAGGAAATATAGAAAAGCATTAGGGTATTCATTAGATGACATTAAAAGGCTTTCTCCATATTTGTGCATGCATCGAATTAGACTAGAGGATGAATCTAAGTCTTCAATTGAACATCAACGTAGATTAAACCCAAATTTGAAAGAGGTTATGAAGAAAGAAATCCTTAAGTTGTTAGAAACAGGTGTTATTTATGCTATATCTGATAGCAAGTGGATGAGCCCCGTTCATGTGTACCCAAGAAAGGGGGTATAACAGTCATCACTAATGACAAGAATGAGCTCATCCCAACTAGGACCGTAACCAGTCATAGAATGTGCATTGTTTACAGAAAATTGAACCTAGCAACATGTAAGGATCACTTTCCATTACCTTTCATTGATCAGATGCTTGAGAGGTTATCTAACCATGCTTATTACTGCTTCTTAGATGGATATCCAGGTTTCTTTCAGGTACCTATCCATCCAGAGGATCAGGAGAAGACCACATTCACGTGCCCTTATGGTACCTTTGCCTATAGGCGAATGCCATTCGGGTTGTGCAATTCACCAGCCACTTTCCAAAGGGCGATGATGTCCATTTTCTCGGACATGATCGAGGAAGTGGTTGAGGTTTTATGGACAATTTCTCAGTCTATGGTCTCTCCTTTACTCATTGTCTACTTAATTTGTGTAGGGTCTTGAAGAGATGCGAGGAAAAGAACCTGGTGCTAAATTGGGAGAAATGTCACTTCATAGTCTAAGATGGGATAGTGTAGGGGCATAAGATATCTTCAAGGGGAATTGAAGTGGATAGAGCAAAGATCGAAGTCATGACTGACTTACCACCTCCAAGTTCAGTTAAGGGTGTTCGAAGCTTCTTGGGACATGCCGGTTTCTATAGGAGGTTCATTAAGGACTTCTCAAAGCTAGCAAGACCTTTGACGCAACTTTTGTGTAAAGAGGTCAAGTTCGAGTTGAATGAAGAGTGCATGAAAGCTCTTTCCCTTTCTTGTCTACTAAGTTCGGTGTTGCTGAGGGAAACGAGTGGTGTAGTGCGCTGACTACGTCGGACCATACACCTGAAAACAAGCAAAGAGGAACGAAAGAAAGAAAGTGAGATAGTTTAGACTAAAACAATCAAACGAAATCAAGAACGAAGTGAAACCCTGCAATGGTGCCAAATTGAAACAAGATTTTGCTATGTTGTTCAATTAATTTTGTCCTAAAATCCCATTGCTAATCACAATAGTATAGTTTAGGGTCATTCTCACAATTCTCAAGTGTTCTTGAATGTAATTCAATTGCAAATTCAGCTAAACCAAAATAGTTTTTGTATTTTCGAATGATTAAAGCTAGAAACTAAGTAGGCAAGATAAGACTAAGAAGATTGGATTAAAACAAACAATTAAGAAACTAGAAATCAAACAATTAAACTAGATAGAAGAGAAATTGAACTAAAGCAAAAGATTGAGAAAACAAAATTTAGCAATGTAGCAAAGTAGAAGAGAAATGAAACTAAACAAGGATTAAACAAGGGATAA